>PITA01012715.1:0-60672 GCA_004023965.1 Spilogale gracilis | reverse complement strand
TTTTTTTTTTTTTTTTTTTTTTTTTTTTTTTTTTTTTTTTTTTTTTTTAAAGATTTTATTTATTTGACAGAGAGAAACACAGCCAGAGAGGGAACACAAGCAGGGGGAGTGAGAGAGGGAGAAGCAGGCTTCCCGCCGAGCAGGGAGCCCGATGTGGGACTCGATCCCGGGTCTCCAGGATCATGACCCGAGCCGAAGGCAGTCGCCCAACCAACTGAGCCACCCAGGCGTCCCTCATGTCAACCTTTTAAAAGAAAAAGCAGTTCAGCCAGCAAAATCAAGTCTTTTCGGGAATAGCAGAGGAACTGCAACTTGGGACAAGCAAACAATATGAGGTACAGGTAAGTCTGGAGAACAAAAGAGGAGAGCGTTCTTTCATGGAGGAGGGGAGGAAGTTGGGGGGGGGGTTGTTTTGAACAATAGTCCATTGGAGTGTTACTATACCAAAGTGAGCCTGCTCCTTAGTGAGTTACAGAGAAGATAGCAGAGTGACCTCACAGAGTGATCTTTGTAGAAATAAGAGTTCTGAGGGAGTAATGCCTTCCCCAACATGGGTAAGCAGGCTCCTTATATTAGGTTTGGGATGTCTATTGAGGGGAGAGGCCTCTGGATGGGCATGCATAAAGTTGTGCATGGGCACTCAGAAGATATGCCTATATGTACATTAATGTCACACTAATGAAACGTTACAAGGAAGGAGAGGTAACTGTTGACACTTTATGACACTTTATGATTTACCTGTGGAGGCCATTACTCTAGATGTTTCTTTTCCTGTTCCAGCAACTCATTAGTTTTTCTCTACAAGATAAAATTGATAGTCAGGCAGAGGCTCCTAAGGACTCTTCTGAGATTGGGGGTCTCACTGGTGACAGGAGGAAAATGAGAATCAGAAGTAATGGTGTCTTCTTGTTGGCTTCAGGTGATGGCAGCTTGCCATTGCCTTGCTAGGAAGAAATCTTCCTTCTCGAGGGACTATGCAAGCTGAAGCCGGTCATCAGTGTGTGAGAGCCCTCTTTCACAGTGGCCCTGCTCCAGTTTTGAGTTAGGTTTCCTTAGGGCATTTTCACACCAGTTTTAATTTTCAGGGTTGGAAGTACTCACTACATATTTATCTGTTTTAAGAGACAGAGGAAAAGGTGGGATTCCTGAACTATTTTTTGCTTCTTGGATGGAAGTTTAGCCTGTAAAAATGGTAGAAACCATTAGCACAGATCTACCTCTAGGTATGTGTCCCAATGTCTTAGTAGCAGCTCTCTGGGACCATGAGAGGGTTTTTATAAAGCCATTGCTCACTTTAACATTTTAAAAACTTTTTTTTTTTTTTTAAAGATTTTATTTATTTATTTGACAGAGAGAAACACAGCCAGAGAGGGAACACAAGCAGGGGGAGCGAGAGAGGGAGAAGCAGGCTTCCCACCAAGCAGGGAGCCCGATGTGGGACTCGATCCCAGGTCTCTGGGATCATGACCTGAGCTGAAGGCAGTCGCTTAACCAACTGAGCCACCCAGGTGCCCAACATTTTAAAAACTTTAAAAAAAATCTCGGGTTGTAATAAAAATAGCAACATTTTTATAGTACTTCACAGATTACCGACTGCTTTCCACCACATTATCTCATTATGTCCTTTGCAGGCTTGAGAGAATCTACAAATGGCATTTAAAATAAATGTGTTGCGCATTAGGGCAGGTACATTACACAGCTGGGTACATGATATTCCAGATCCAGTGATAATGAAAAATGACTGTGAAGAAGACTGCATACAAACATATCCTGTGTCCTAGGGCACTCAGAAAAACTCTGCATGAGCTGGGAAAAAGCAGTTCAGACTCACTGTTAGTTTCTCATAAATTTTCCAAGGGAAATGCTGAAACATTTCAACAAGGGTGTTATGGAAATCTTTGGTCTCTGTGCAGATTTTCCAGTTTGACCACTTGGCTTTTCATTCCCCTTAGAGGCTGGGGGCCATCTATAGCCCCCACTCTCAGGTCAAGTACCAAGCTTGGCCGCCAACATGATGAGCACACTGCATGGCTGTCAACCTCTTTGGCTGGGCAGCCAGTGGGTTCAGCCAGTCAGATAAGGAAGTGGAAATGAGATTTACCATCTGGTAAAGACTTCCTTCAGACTTTGTAAAATGATCTGACCATGATGACCTTCCTAAAGATTTAGCCTCCTGTGCCTGTGAGGTCTAATTATATCTATCAGATATTATCAACAGAGATTATGAGTTATGTCTCACTTAGAATTACACCTAACTGAAAGTGAAGATTGTATTTATAATACTATTCAATAATTTTATTTATGATAACTTCAATAACCTTGAAATATTGAGTGAAAGGGAAGCAAATGGATGTCATTCATGAATATTTTATCAGAATACTTTTTTGCTATAAGAAATGGAATATTTAATAGAGGCTAAAAATAATAATTTATTGTTCACAGAACATAAATCTGGTGGTAGGTTTCCAAGGTTTGCTAATTCAGTGGCACAGCTGATATCTGGGTTCTGGGTCAGCTTCTTTGTGTTTCTTCTGATTTTTATTTCATGGTCATGAAGTGTCTGACATAGGTGCAAACATCATGTCCCCATTTAACTGAATTCAAACAGGAAAGAGTGCTTCCTTTATGCTTCTCCTCCTCCTCTTCCTACTTTTTTTTTTTTTTTAAGAGAGAGAATGTACATGCAAGTGTGGGGGTGGGCAGAGGGAGATGGTGAGAATCTTAAAAAGGTTTCATGTCTAGCATGGAGCCCAAGGTGGGTTCAATCTCAAGACCCCGAGATCATGACCTGAGCCCAGATCAAGAGTTGGATGCTTAACCAACTGAGCCACCCAGGATCCCCTTCTTCTTCTTCTTAGTCATGGAGAAAAGTCATTCTGAGAAGTTCCTACTAGGTTCTCTGCAGGCCCTTTGGACTAGAAGTGGGTCATATGCCCATGTTCACACCAATCACTAGTAGAGGAAATGGGATCAGCATGGCAGGCTTGGCTAATCATGTTTGATCTACTACTGCTGGGATGGAGTCCAAACTTCCCTAAGCACACTGCTTCCTCAAATTCGAACAAAACAAGTGTTATTAGTAAGGAAAAAAGGGAAATGGCTTTTAAGAAGGCAAACAGTATTGTCCGATGTACGTATTTTCTATTTTTTTTAGAGGTTCTTGGTTGCTTACTGAAACAGAGACAAATTCAGGAGTTAAAATAAAAAAAACTAACATTGAAAACATCACATTTTATTGAATTCTATGGAAGGGTAAAATATTTTTTGGAATTCTGCATGCCTGGGTTTTCCTGAGAGGTACAAGGAGAAATGGCAAAGCTAAAGCTACTGGAGGAGATTTTGAAGGAAATTTTCAGGGAAATTTGGAGATTGAAGGAGAGAAAAATTATAGAGAGGGTAGTAAATATGGGGGAATGAGGATTTAAACAGGGGTTGCTATGAGTAGGTACCCATCTCCTTCATGTATTAAAAAAACACAGCTAAGAATGTGTGTGAATCTAGAATTGATGTCTGTTCGGTGGCCTGTGTCTTTTTTCAACATTGTTCAGTAGGACACATTCTCATCGTAGATCTCAAGGGGCAAGCATAGAATTTTCCCCAATGACCCCTTTCCCAATGGAAAAGCCTGTCTAGACCTGTGGGAAGATTCTATGGAAATTATAGAATATTGGAGCCTCCAACAAGATACCAAACACATCTCAAATTCCAAGATGGCTGCTCAAGCTTTTACCACGACATCAGATTCCTACATGCA
This sequence comes from Spilogale gracilis, assembly GCA_004023965.1. NCBI lineage: Eukaryota > Metazoa > Chordata > Mammalia > Carnivora > Mephitidae > Spilogale > Spilogale gracilis. Next base: position 56,918 of record PITA01012715.1, on the reverse strand, counting down.
GGAAGGAAGTAAAGGGAAGTTGAGGAGGTCAAGGATGGTGCTGACTGAGAGGATGATTCTCTCTCAGTTGCTAGATTATGATACATCTATATGTATAGATCCCATCAATCAGGATTTAGTCATGTAGTCAGACTAGCTATATGGGAGTCTGGAAATGTCTTTATTTTGAGCAACCATGTCCTTAGCTAAAGATTCTGTTATCATGAAAGAAAGGAAAAATGGATATTGGGGGAGCAAAAAAAAGGAGCCTCTTCCAGATGTATACTCTCTATATAAATGGGAAGTGGACTAGCATTTTTATTATTCTCTGGTTTTGTTCATACTGTTTATTTAGTATTGAATGCCCTTGCTTCCCTCTTGAATTTTACATATCTCCCTAACTCCTTTGTTGTCTACTGAATTTTTTTTTCACCTTCAAAGCTTAATTCAAAGTGACATTCAAATGTCACTTCCTCAAAGGAATCTTCTCAGATTTACCAATTAGTTCTAACCTTTTCTGTGCTCCCCAGCCCATTACTCTTATTTTTATTATAGCAAAGTGTATATTCTGTTTCACATTATCAGCGGTTGTTTATTTTTCCCTTTAGATTGTAAATTTCCTGAGGGCTGGTTCCTGGATTTAATCATGTCCAAATACATACAGGTCCTATGGAAAGAGAAGTAAACTCATACCTTGTTTAAGTAAATGTAATTTTACATTTTTTTAAATCAATCACAGCCAAGTGTACTCCCAGCTACTAGAAGATCCTTTTAAGAGTTTGTCATTACTCTATATATAAACTAGTGATTAGACAAATACCACGTAAAAAGGGATAGAATATTAAAAGAATGTTAATAAATGAAAGACTGGGAACTATTCTTAAATTGGTGCTATGATGTCTTCTCAATTATCAGTGTTAGAGGGGCTGATGGGGGAGAAAGGAGGTGGGCTATGATCTAGCACACCTGATTTAAAATCTTGGTTAAGTGACTTATAGATTTGTGATCTCAGGTTGGGAAATTATTCTCCCTAAGTCAGAGGTTCCAGATGTATAAAATAGAAATGGATATACTTACATTGCAGGGTCATTTTGAGAATTAGAGAAGATGTTTGCAAAGAACCTGGCACTTAGAGGACAAATAGTTGTTGGGCATTATTATAATCATTGTACTGCAGTTTTAGAATGATTAGGGGAAAACTCTATGTTGTCCTATCCCACAGCCACAGACAGAGTTGATTATACTTGTGTCAGGGGTTCTTGGAAGGAGATTAGCCATAGAAAGCAAAGAGTGTTATTATTGGTAACAGAAATTGAGAGCATATCATTTATACCCTGTAACTGTGATGAAATTTGGCATATCAACACGGACAACGTTTCTCCAACATGCATTTTAAAGTCTCCAGAAGAAAAACTTAGACATAAAGTACAAGCACTTACTGATGCTCTCCATAGTTAGGGGAACATGTAGGGTAATAGTAAAAATGATAAAAGTGGCAATTCCACTGGAATGTGGGCAGAAGCGCACCTATTAAATTGGGTCCAGTGTTAAAATAGCTTGGGATTTTCATAGTTCTCTGAGGAGGAGCAGTTAAGCCCAAGATTTTATCTTTATTGATGGCAATATATAAGTTATACATATCACAGACCAAAAGCAATCGGTGACACAGCTGTCAGAACTTCAAGGTCAGAATAAAACAGTAGATGCTGTAATTTTAAGGAAAAAATGTTTATGTAAAGACTTGGTTAAAAAATGACTTGTGGTTGCTGAGACTAGGACTTCTAGTATTGAATAGCAGTGATGATAGTGGACATCCAAACTGTGTTCCTGACCTTAGGGGAAAAGCTTTCAGTTTTTTCCCCCATTAGGAACGATATTCGCTGTGGGTTTTTCATAGATGGCTTTTATGATATTGAGGTATGTACCCTCTATCCCTACACTGTGAAGAGTTTTGATCAAGAAAGGGTGCTCTATTTTATCCATGCCTTTTATATACTATGGAGAGGATCATATGGTTCTTGTTCTTTCTTTTATTAATGTACTATATCATATTGATTCATTTGCAGATGTTGAACCAATCTTGCAGCCCAGGGATAAATCCCACTTGGTCGTGGTGAATAGTCCTTTTAATGTACTATTGGATCCTATTGGCTAGTATTTTGGTGAGAATTTTTGCATCCATGGTCATGGTCATCAGAGATACGCATCTGTAATTCTCCTTTTTGATGGGGACGTTGTCTGGTTTTGGGATCAAGGTAGTGCTGTCCTCATAAAATGAGTTTGAAGTTTTCTTTCCATTCTATTTTTTGGAACAGTTGCAGGAGAATAGGTATTAATTCTTTAAATGTTTAATAGAATTCCCCTAAGAAGCCATCTGGCCCTGGGCTCTTATTGGGAGATTTTTGATTACTGCTTCAATTTCCTTACTGATTATGGGTCTGTTCAGACTTTCTATTTCTTCCTGGTTCAGTTTTGGTAGTTCATGTCTCTAGGAATGTATCCATTTCTTCCAGACTGTCAAATTTGCTGGTATATAGTTGCTCATAGTATGTTCTTGCAATTCTTTGTATTTCTTTGGTGTTGGTTGTGATCTCTCCTCTTTCATTCGTGTCTTTATTAATTTGGGTCCTTTTCCCTCAAAACTGCTAGAACTCATATAGAAATTCAGTAAAATGTCAGAATATAAAATCAATGCACAGAAATCAGTTGCATTTCTATAAGCCAACAACAAGACAGAAGAAAGAGAAATTAAGGAGTTGATCCCATTTACAATTGCACCTGAAATCATAAGATACCTAGGAATAAATCTAAGCATAGAGGCAAAGAATCTGTACTCATACAACTCTAGAATACTCATGGAAGAAACTGAGGAATATACAAAGAAATGGAAAAATGTTCCATGCTCGTGGATTAGAAGAACAAATATTGTGAAAATGTCTATGCCACCTAGAGCAATCGATACCTTTAATGCAATCCTTATCAAAATACCATCAACTTTTTTCAAAGAAATGGAGCAAATAATCCTGAAATTTATGTGGAACCAGAAAAGACCCCGAATAGACAGAGGAATGGTGAAAAAGAAAACCAAATCTGGCGGCATCACAATTCCAGACTTCAAGCTCTGTTACAAAGCTGTAATCAAGACAGTATGGTACTTGCATAAAAACAGACACATAGATCAGTGGAACAGAATAAAGAGCCCAGAAATGGACCCTCAACTCTATGGTCTTTGACAACTAATCTTCAACAAAGCTGGAAAAAATGTCCAATGGAAAAAAGACAGTCTCTTCAACAAATGGTGTTGGGAAAATTGGACAGCCACACATAGAAGAATGAAACTGGAGCGTTTCCTTACACCACACACAAAAATAGACTCAAAATGGATGAAAAAAACCTCAATGTGAGACAGGAATCCATCAAAATCCTTGAGGAGAACACAGGCAGCAACCTCTTTGACTTCAGCTGCAGCAACTTCTTCCTAGAAACATCGCCAAAGTCATGGGAAGCAAGGGCAAAAATGAATTATTGGGACTTCATCAAGATAAAAAGCTTTTGCACAGCAAAGGAAACAGTCAACAAAACCAAAAGACAACTGACATATTGGGAGAAGATATTTGCAAATAACATAACAGATAAAGGGCTAGTATCCAAAATGTATAAAGAACTTATCAAACTCAAAACCCAACAAACAAATAATCCAATCAAGAAATGGGCAGAAGGCATGAAAAGACATTTCTGCAAAGAAGACATCCAAATTGCCAACAGATACATGAAAAAGTGTCCAACATCACTTGGCATCAGGGAAATACAAATCAAAACCACAGTGAGATACTACCTCACACCAGTCAGAATAGCTAAAATTAACAAGTCGGGAAATGACAGGTGTTAGGATGCAGAGAAAGGGGAACCCTCCCACACTGTTGGTGGGAGTGCAAGCTGGTGCAGCCACTCTGAAAAACAGTATGGAGGTTCCTCAAAAAGTTGAAAATAGAGCTACCCTCTGACCCAGCAATCACACTACTGGGTATTTATACTAAAGATACAAATGCAGTGATCTGAAGGGGCATGTGCACCCCAAAATGTTTATAGCAGCATTGTCCACAACAGCCAAACTATGGAAGGATCCTCAATGCCCATCAACAGATGAATGGATAAAGAAGATGTGGTGTATATATATGTATATACATATATATACACATAATGGAATATTATGCAGCCATAACCCCCCCAAATCTTGCCATTTGCAATGATGTGGATGGAACTGGAAAGTATTATACTGAGCGAAATAAGTCAACCAGAGAAAGACAATTATCATACGATCTCACTGATATGAGGAATTTGAGAAACAAGACAGAGGATCATAGGGGAAGGGAGGGAAAATTGAAACAGGATGAAAGCAGGGAGGGAGACAAACTATAGGAGACTCTTACTCTCAGGAAACAAACTGAGGGTTGCTGGAGGAGAGGGGTGTGTGAGGGATGGAGTGCCTGGGTGATGGACATTGGGGAGGGTATATGCTATGGTGAGTACTCTGAATTGTGTAAGACTGATGAATCACAGACCTGTACTCCTGAAACAAATAATACATTATATGTTAATAAAAAAATGACTTGTGGGTCCACCCATCCCTAAAACATGTGAGTAACTTTTTTGACTTTGTACCATGTGGAGCATCCATGAAGTTTTTGGTGTACTTCCAAGCAAATACCTAACTTGTATTTAGCACTTCTCAGTTTATTGAATGCTTTGACATGCCTTAACTCATTTAAGTATTGTATTCATTTTCTGTTACTGCATAATAAAGTAACAGTAATCCATGTTCAGCTTAAAACAACACACATTTATTTTCTCAGTTTCTGTGGTTCAGCAGTCTGAGCACTGCTTAGCTGAGTTGTCTTCTTGGGGTCTCACAAGGCTGTGATGAAGGGGTCACTTAGGCTGACTTCCCACCTAGAGGATCAGCTGAAAAAAATCTGCTTTCAAAATTGCTCAGGTTATTGGCAGAATTAATTTCCTATGATTGTAGGACTGAGAGCCCTCGTTTCTTGATAGATCCTCAGCTACTGGGCACCCAGTTCCTGGAGGCTGCCCATTGTTTCTTGGTACATGAGTTTTTTTCAACTTGCCTATTGATTTTTAATGAGTCTGGCAAAGAGTTTCTAGAGAGAGTCCACCAGCAAGACAGAACTTTACATGACATAATATGCAGAGAATGAGCTGCAACTTTCACCATATTTTATTGATTAGAAGTAAGGTACTTGTCCTGCCCACATCAGGGGGAGGGGATTGGACATAGGGAAGTAGGGATCATAGTGGGCCACCTGGAGCCTGTTGGCCCCAGTTGTCAATAGAGTTCTTGAGAAGGCTGAGAAGATGTTCTATCCTCTGTTGTACAGATGAAGATACTGATGTTCTATGGGAGAGATTAAATGAGTTGGTATTCCTGAGCACACAGTTAATAGGAGGTTAGATTAAACTCAGGATCCCTGAAGTCCTAGTTCCATGCTACAATCATCAGGTTTAACCATTTTATATATTCTTGTATCTACCTGTCCACCCACTCTCACCTCCAACCATCCTATAGTGTCCTTTTTACTACATCATGATTCTTGTTAAAATGTCAGTAATATTCAGCAAATTCATCTTTTTGAACTCAGCAGAATTGCCTCTCTGTCACTATATTAGACAGGTTAGGTAAGATTCTCCTGTGGTAACAAGTAAGTTCAGAATCTTAGTGGCTTTAAAAACAAAATATTTCTTGCTATTACATATCCATCACAGGTCAGCTAGGTGCTTGGCTCTATATTTTCTTTTCTTTCTTTCTTTTTTAAAAATTTGAATATGGTTGATAGACAATGTTAGGTTAGTTTCAGGCGTACAACTTAGTTATTTGACATTTTTTTATACATTATTCTGTGTTCACTGCAAATATAGCCATCACCTGTCCTATTATACTGCTATTACAATATGCTCCTTGGTTTCTTACTTGAGGACCCAGGCTGATATTGCAGTCACCATTGAGGGTTGCCAGTCCTCATTCTAGAGGGAAAGCAAGGCACTGATGAGTCTTGCAATGGCAATTAAATGCTCTGACCTGGAAGGGAAACACATGGCATTTGCTTAAAACTCACAACTTACAACCAGTAGAATGGCCCTAGCCAACCATAAGGGAGCCATATTGAGCCAGTTCCATACAATGCTATGATGGGAACATCAATGGGGAAGCCATAGAAGTAACTGGCATATTAGTGGTGAGATAATTATTGCTGTAGCCAGGAAACTAGCCTACCACAAAGTGAGTCCCTGTCACCTTTGCATTGTTCATGGCCTTAGTCCAAAAGACCTCACCCAGCCTGTCTAACAATCTGCTTCTAGACCTGTTTCTGATAGCCTCAGCTTTTGACTCTTGACTTCTTTACATCTTCAGAGCTGTAGCGCTCCTAAAACTTAAGGCTTGCAACTGCTTCTCCAGGTCTGCTTTCTACTTTTCTTCTTGTTTACAAGTTTTACTTTGTATTATTAATGACATTGCTTTCAGCCATTGTTTTCTGGAAAAATAATTCACCAAATCCTGTTGCATTCCTAAGACCCTAAACCCAGACCCAGGCCTTACAAGCTAATGTCTCTGTGAAGTTGAGACATTAGTCGTTGAGAACACCATAATGAATGTTATGTGGGGAGAAAAATATGATTATACTCTAAGCATTCCCCTGAATTCTTTTCTTCAGAGATACTGTAGGCACTGATCTAAATGCAATTAGGGAGTGTGATAAGAAAGGGCAACATTAACAGAAGAAATGGATCAAAGCATTAGACATGACTGAGCCCAGCAGGAAAGCAGTGCTGACAATTCTCAAGGTGAATAATTATCTGAAGAAAGGTGAACAAGAACACCACCACCTGTCAGTCATACACCCATTTTGGCTCAATGGGAGAGCGGCAACAGGTGAGCTCAAAGATTAATGCCACAGCAAAGCATCTCAGAAGAATGCTGTATTAGCACAACATTCTCAGGGGGTGCCCGCGCTGCTGGAACAAAGTACTCAAGAATAAAGAAGCAACTAGACTAAGTATATGTTCACAGCCAAAGAAATGTTTTTCATCCTACAGCTGTATTCTGTTTCATCATTTTAAGTATTTCTGTCAACTCATAGACTAAATTGCACTCTACCTTGTTGTGCATGTGTTTCATGGCCACTGTAGCATATTAGACAAACTTGCCTGAGAAGAAGGAAAATGGGTTCGGAGAAACAAATTCTTGGACACATCTCCTCCGGTAAGGTAAAACCCACAACCTCTAAGGTTTAGTGCCCTGCAGACTATTTGCTGGTCAAGAGGTGACCGGATCAAGTAAGCCTCTTTCTGCCTCTGAAAGGCTCCTACGGTCAGACTGCGTAGCCCCTGAGTCTCTGCGGGAGTTCCCGGTCAGCTTTGAGGTTCTCTCACACCTACGCAAAAGCTCCTTCCCTTGGTTTCCCCCAGCACGGCCAAGGTGGTCTGGAATCTATTAAAAGCTTTATTTATTTATTTATTTATTTATTTTTTATTAAGTTCAATTAGCCAACATAGTAAAAGCTTTAAAAGAGCAAAGAGATACATAAACCCTTTCTTAAAAAAATTGAAGTATAGTGGACATATAGTGCTATCTTTGTTTTGGGAGTACAGCATAGTGACGTGACAGGTTTGTATGTTAGAGATACATAAGCCTTTATAAGTTATTTTACACATAGAGGTTTCTGCTCTTTTCCATAATTTGCTCATTGCTAGGGCTTTTCAGTTTAGCCACTTTCCATTCCTGTTCCAGCTATTTGTCTTATCTGAGTTTCCCTAGAAGCAGATCCCATCTCATGGCTCTGTCTTTGACTGGACTTGGGAGGTTACCCCAGGAAGTGCAGTGACAGAGTGGAAAAGGGAGGCAGGCATCGGAGGGGAGCCAAGTTAATGAATGGGCTGCTGCAGCAGACATCCAGTGTTCAGTCTGATAGCCCTCTAAGACAGTGTACAGCACTCCTCAGAATTGTCCTATGGAAAAGAGAGGAAGACAGGGTATTTATCCACTAGCTCCCATCAGTCACTGTTGAGAGCTGGGCCTGGGAGGATTAACTCTCCAGCGTTTCTAGCCTGCCAAGAAGGTATGTTGAGCACATTCCCAGAGAAAGACTTTAGGTAGAGAGATGGAGGTGCTTGAGGAAGGAAGCCAGCAAGAAAGTACACGTGAACTCACCATGAAGCTGCAAGTGACCTCCAGGGTGGCCCAGGGGAATGGGTGGGCCTAAGAGCACTTGCTTCTAGGAGCCCTTGTGGGTTAGCACAACGTCACAGGTTCCACTGCCCTGGTCCTGACGTCGTTCCCACCTATCTTCCTTCTCTATCTCACAAGGTCTTGTTCCTGGCAATAGTAATTCCCTTCTTAATGAATGGTGTGTGAGCATGTGTGAGCATGTGTACATACATGTGTGTGCATGCGCACACACATATATACACTTTGTAGAAGGTGTTTATATGACACTCCAGATTTTAGTTTCTCATGATTCCCATTTCCCTGCTGCTAGAATGTGTCTCTGATATGCCATAGTGATGAAATTTATTCCTGCAAACACTGCTACAGCTGTTCACATTCTTAAAAATTCTCTGCAAATAAAACTGTCATGATAAAATGCCTATAAACATGGAAACTTTTTGCTTGTAATGTGGTTGCAAATTTTCTGACACTACAGATGTATGTAAAGTAAACATAGAACTGATCTGATGGTTCTCATCCCTCCTCCACGCTATTGGGTAGAGTGTGAAAATGAAATTTTAGGTCAACATGGTATAGTCAGGCTGATCCTATAATTGAAATGGTCTCTTTAAACTAGCTCAGTTTCTATGGATGATTCCGGCTTTTAGATTTTCCTCATCTACCTGCTCCTCTCCAAGACAGATGCTAAAGTGATTTCTAATGTTGGTAGCTCAGGGCCATCCTTGCTGTGCTCTGGTTGGTGTTCCCTGAGAGATGGTTGGTCTGATCCCATTTCTGGGCATCCTGCTAGTTTCTGCCTCTGATGTCCTCCATTTGTTTTTATCAGCTTTGTTATGACCCCAAGGTCCTCCCACGTATGAGTCCTACCCAGTAACCAGCTCAGACTGTTTGCCCATTAACCCTCAGGCCAGGGTCACTGTGCCTTTCTCACAGTAACCTCCTTGACATACTGGTCAGTTGACACCACCAATGCTACGGAGCTTATGGGAACCTCTGTGTACCTTCCTGCCACCTGGAAGTTTCAGGAGACTATAAATCGACCAATGCAGGCCCTCTCTTTCTATGTCACACCCTACTGCCTGGTGTTTTTTCTTTTTAAGATTTAATTTATTTATTTGATATATAGTGAGAGCACAAGTTAGGCAGAGCTGCAGGCAGAGGGAGAGGGAGAAGCAGGCTCTCTGCTGAGAAGGGAGCCCGATGAGGGACTACTCAAAATTCAATCTCTCCACATTCTTAGGAAGAGAGTCCTCAGTTTTCAGCTGAACATTTGGCCACTGGGAATAATCCTTCTAGTGGATTGGCAACCGAGCCACCCAGTTTCCAGGCACAGAGTAGCAGTGGCAGCAGCGGTGACATTTAAGGTCCAGTGCAGGGGTACCAGCTATAGTCCACAACATTCGGCAGTGGCTTTATAGGATGATGTTAGCTCTGGTTCTGGTGTACCCCCTGTTTCTGACCTTATTCTCTGGCCTTCCTGGAATTATGCTGGCTTTCTAGTATTATTTCCCCTCAAATCAGTCTCCTTAATTCTGTTCTGTTCAAATAAGTACATTGACTGGTTTAGGGAGCAGACCTAGATGATATTTTTCTGGTGAGTAAAAAATTTCCCTAACATTCTTTAAGTCCAGGTTATGGCATTTACTGTTTTGGTCCCTTTAGCATCCATACCCCCTTGGCATGTAACCCAGACATGGCCAGCCATGCATTTCATTCTGTGGTCATGAAAGTTTGCCTAAGATGGACATGTATTTAAACCAGGTCAACCGAAGTCTTTCTCAGGAATTAAGAATTTCATCCATGAAAGTAGGATTGATGAATACATGCTCTCTCTCTGTGCTCTTGGACCACAAGTTTCACAGAGTCCAGAGTGTTGGCAGCAATATCTCTGGCAAATTGATAAAGACTCTATGGAGTGTACTTTTTTTTTTTTTTTTTTTTTGAGAGAGAGAGAGCTCAAAAGTAGAGGGGCGAGGGGCAGAGGGAGAGGGAGAGAGAGAGAAAAAAAATCTTTAGCAGGCTCCATGCCTAGCAAGGAATCTGACACAGGGCTTGATTTCACAACCCTGAGATTACGACCTGAGTCAAAGCCAAGAGTGGGATGGACACTTAGAGGATTGAGCCTCCCAGGCATCCCCGTGGAGTACACTCTCAGTGGAGAGAGTGGAGGGGGCATGGCAAGGGAGAGGAGGAGAAGATAGGGAAAGGAAGGGAAAGGAAGGAAAAGGGAGAGAATTCTGACAATCTTGTTTGACTCCCTGGGTCCAGCTGAGTGTGAGACCCAGCTCCAACCCTATACTTGTATAAGGTGGACCAATGTTTTCCCTTTTTGTCTTAAGCCATTTGAGTTCACTTGTAATTCACAATGGAAAGAACTCTGGCCATTGTAGCTAGATTTGTTTGAGTCCTTGGCTGCACGAGATCCTCTCAGGTGGTGGTGGAGCGGGTGCAAGTAATTAAATTGTTCTTTCTATCTAATTTATCCGTCTGATTAACAATTCTTATTTGTTTCGGGGTATATTTTTTGTTTTTCAGTTCTGTTAGCAGAATGAAGCAGAGGAGGTCTTCTCTTTCAAAAATAGCTTTATTGAGATATACCATACAATTCACCCATTTAAAGTAGAAATGATTTTTAGTATATTTAGAGATATGTGCAACCATCACTATAATCAATTTTATAGCATTTTAATTATATTCCTCATGTCTCTTATCCCCCTACTCAGCCCTAACCAACCACTAATCTACTTTTTGTCTCTATGGATTTCCCTATTCTGGACTTTTGTATGAAAGGAATCACAGAGCATGTGGTCTTTTGAGACACTTCTTTCACTTAGCAAATGTTTTTAGATTCATCCATGTTATAGCATGTATTAGTACTTCATTTCTTTCTACAACTGAATAATATTCCAGGGTATAGATATAGTATATTTTGTTTATCCATTCATGTGTTAATAGATATTTGGATTGTTTCTATCTTTTGGCTACCATAAATATTTAAATACAAGTTTCTAGGTGGGCATATATTTTCATTTTTCATGGGTATACACCTGAGAGTGGAATTGCTGCCCCCTGTGGGAACTCTAAATCTCAGTTGAGGAAAGGCCAGCCAGATTGTTTTCCAAATGGCTGCATCATTGTTCATTCTTATTGTGCAGTGTATGAGTTATAATTTATCTACATCCTTGTCAATACTCACAATTATCTGACTTTTTTTGTTGTAGCTATTCTAGTATGTATGACGTTGTATTTCATTGTAGTTTTATGCATTTTTTTTAATGACTAGGATGTTGAACATCTTTTTGTGTGTTTACTGGCTATTTGCATCTCTTTGGGAAATGTCTATTTAAACCTTATCCATTTTAAAATTGGGAATAGTTGTCTTTTTTATTATTGAGCTGTAAGTGTTCTTTACATATTCTCAATACATGTTCCTTATCAGATATATGACTTGCAAATATTTTCTTCCATTCTGTGTATTGACTTTTCACTTAATGATGTCTTGGGTTTTCCAGTTCTTATTGGCATAATTATGCAGAATAGGCCTTAATGTTCTTGGTTTCTCTTTTTTAATATATATTTTTCTAATATATAATTTATATATAATTTCTAATATATAATGTATAATATATAATATATTTTTCTACCCTTAAAGTCTAGAGCCAAGCAGGAGCCTTAGGCCAAAAAGTACTTAATCATTTTTCTAAATCAGGAAAACTGTAAAACCTATAGAACAAGCTGTGGAATAAAAAGAGGGTCATCACTCATCCTTTGGATAGGCCTCTAGGCTGGGAAGGAACACGGTAGGGTGAGAAAAAAACCGTTTCTTATATCCTTCACATTTTATCTTCATTATAACATGGAGAAATTCCCAGCATAATCAGACAAATCATATGTAAGTAAAATTTAGAAAACTTCTAGATTGTTACTAGATTAAAATGGACAATTACCACTTGATAGCATGAGAAATGAGGAAAATGAAAACAACACATCTCAGGATAAAACCCCAGGATAAAGGAATAAACCCAATGACTCTGTCAATGGAGTTATCTAATTTATAATGTAACTCAATAAAGAGGATGTGAGAGTCCTCTACTTGCTCTTGTGGTGTTGGTGGGGAAGGACGTGCAGAAAAATCTGCCTCTGTGTTGAGTGTATGCTAAAGGAAGTTAGAGGAGAATGCAGTGTAAAATGCTGCAAGGGCAGTAAGAGAGACACAACTGCACTGAGTCATAGCAATTGGAAAAATCCTATCCAGGATGAGGAATCGGGAGAGAACTCAAGAAGGAAGTTCTGAAAAGATTCAACCTTTGACCTGAGTCTTGTGGAGGTGTTGGGACTTCTACAGATGGAAGTGGAGAGGGTGAACACTGCCAGCATTTCAGAGTTTGGAGGAGGGGACTCAACAGGAGTCCAGGGCTCTAGATGAGGCTGGAAAGCTGCTTGTACCAGAAAAAAAAGGGCTGTAAATGTGAGACAAGAACGAGGGCCACTGAAAGTTGTTGAGCAAGATGCATTTGGCAACTGGATACAGAGTGAGTGAAGAGAGCCTGGTTATGGGAGGCAGTGAAGACTTCTTCTGGGACGGTATGTGTGACCAGCATGGACTCAGACTTTGATTTAAAGGACAGCCCTCATGGAATGACAGGCTGCTCAAACCCAAAACCAGGGGCGCCTGGGTGGCTCAGTTGGTTGGGCGACTGCCTTCAGCTCAGGTCATGATCCCGGACACCTGAAATCGAGTCCCACATCGGGCTCCCTGCTCGGCAGGAAGCCTGCTTCTCCCTCTTTCACTCCCACTGCTCGTGTTCCCTCTCTCGCTGTGTTTCTCTCTGTCAAATAAATAAACAAAATCTTAAAAAAAAAAAAACAAAACCCAAAACCAATACCTAGACTGTGTTTGCTGACGGGTTATCACTGCTGATATCGGGAAGGTGGCGGGTCCAGAAGAAAAGATGGCATCTGATGGGAGATAGGCAGCATCCATTGTCCCCACACTCAAAATTAATCAAATATATTATGTCACACAGGGGCTTTACAATCAGTGCTGGGGCTTTGGAAGTGCCAGTTGGGAGAGCACAACAGATGATGAAATAAAAGACTGCATGCAAATGGCTCTGCTGAAACAGAGTCACCTACCAGGAGAAGCTTCCCCATGGAAACAAGAGAGGGGGTTGTTGGTGTTGTTGGTGGGAGGCAGGGGGTCCCCTGCTATGGGAGCTTTCTACACATCACGTCAAAGTGGTGGGAGTGAAATGGGGTAACTCCAGCTAACTGGATCTCTGTGAGAGGGCCACAGAGCAGAGCCCCAGCTTCTTCCCCTATAAAATGGCAGGCATTTGAGGATTCAATTAAATCGTTCATGTACAATACTTGGCAGAGGGCCTAGAACACAGCAAAAGGTTGTCATTCCCTATGGATGCTCCCAGGACAGCATGCCTTGTAGAGCTATGGGAGGACTCTCACTTCAGAGCCATGTGCTTCAGTCCCTGAAGCTGTTGGGACCCCTGGATGTTTTGCATTTGAGGTTGTAACACAGAGGCAGCCTTGTGAATTGATTTGATGCCTCGACTTCACAGTTCTGCACAGCACTCTCTGTTGTAAAACTTCTGCTTCCTCTCCCCAGCCTGACTTGACTCTTCCCAAGTGTTCCATCCTATTCCTGGCTTTCCCATCACTGCTATCAAGAAATGGTGGGTCCTGGCTCAAGGCTCAGGATCTGGCGACCTAATCTGGGACTGCTTTTGGTAGTTAATGAAAGGAGGAGAAGGAAGTAAAGACCATAGCTGTATCACATTTTGGAAAGACAAGGAAAGTCTAGGGAGGCAGTAAGGCAGGAACCAAGTTTGTCAGGGGGACTGCTCAGGGCGTTTGGGATGTTTAGCTGTCAAATAAGGTTACTAGCAAAGCTTCTTTCTTCTCTTGCTCCTCTTCCTTCTTCCTTCCATCATATAAAGAAGAAGAGAGATCTTGTCTTGCAGCAGGCTGTAAGAGGGAGACAGATGTGCACACAAATTACCACAATTGGGAGTGATAATCCAAGAAGAGACTCACATGATGAGAGCTTTGAATTCAGGTTGGGGAGCAGTGACTGCTAATTGGAAGTGTTATGGAGAGCTTCAAGGAGGACATGGCAAGGAGGCTCACTGAAGAATTTGTGATGCTGAGACATTGGAAATAAAGAGAGAAGATAATAGCTCAAACAGGCACAGAAAGGAGAAGGTGGTAGTTTTGTAAAGAATGAATCATTTGTTTTGGTCATATTTCTAAATGTGTGAAGGGAATAGTGGGGCAGATTGGGGAGGAGTTAGGAAGCTGGAGTAGGGACTTGGAACTCTGGTCCATTGCTTGAGGGAGCAGATGAGTGATATCACAATAGTGTTTTCAGAAGATTAATCCATTGGCATTGTGTAGAATGGATGGGTGAGGCTGGGGAGCAGGGACAAGCTTGTAAATATTGCACGGGTCCAGGAAGAGCTATTGCTATCCTCAGTAGTGCCACCGAAATGAAGAGGCATTAGAGATGAATGCTGTGGAGTTGGAATTAGTAGAAATTGGTAACTGATTGAATATAAGTCCTCAACAGGAAAGAGGAATTTGGAATGACTTTTCTGTTTTATCTTATCTGGGGGTTGTCCAACTCCACTTGTTTTTTTAGGGATACTGGCCTCTCCTGACTGAACAAATAAGCGTACATGCATCCCCTTCAGCACACATCCCCTTCGGTGGGCTTTGTCCTGCTTTCCTCCTCCCCTCCCACCACCTATTGTGATGATGGTGTGCAGTTCTTTCTCATTAATCATTATAGCCGTATACAAATAGGTATTCTGGTTCTATGATGGACCATGACTATTTTTAATGCCACTGTTTCTGAGGATTTCATATTTAGAAAGGTTTTCGCAATGCATTTATGCTATGGGAAAAAATCAAGTTTTTCTTGGGAGTCTTTATGCTGGCATATGGATTATCAGGGTGAGCTTTTGGTGGACTGGGAAGGGGAGGGAAGAGTTTGCTTGGGGGTATTGCTGAAAAAAGGCTGGTAAGTGTAATGAGTTCTTACATGTTCACTGTGGTGCCTCCTTCAGAACCATAATCAGTTAGGCCCAGGGAAGCAGCTGCTTGATTTCATTGGAATTCTTGCATTTTCTCATTTCATCTACCATCTAGGTCTTGCTTGAGTCTGATTGGTGAGAGACAATATGCCAAACATCCTTCTTCCTTTAAAATCTCTCTTGCCATTTATATCCTGAACAAGTTCTTCCTCTTGCTCCGCTTTTCTCCTGCAGATGTATAAATATATGTATTTTATATATATGTATTTTATACATATATTTATACATGTATATATATTTTATACATGTATTAATACCTATATTTATACAAGATGTATAAATATATCCTTTCAAACTTTTTTTGGGTGTCTATAAGAACAAAGGAACATTCCTCAATCCTTGTCAAGGCCATGGCTCTGCAGTTGGCCCCATGTGTCTTCTTCATTTTGGAATCTAGGCTGAGGAGCTGCCCAGATCATGGTCTCATGGTGAAGGAAAAGAACAATGATGGATGGACCATGCAATGGCTTTTGAGTTTCTATTTAGAGTTTCTATAATTTTTTTTAAGACTTTTTATTTATTTGACAGAGAGAAACACAGCCAGAGAGGGAACACAAGCAGGGGGAGTGAGCAAGGGAGAAGCAGGCTTCCTGCCGAGCAGGGAGCCCGATGTGGGACTCGATCCCCGGTCTCCGGGATCATGACCTGAGCCGAAGGCAGTCGCTTAACCAACTGAGCCACCCAGGTGCCCCTCTATTTCTATCATTTTAAAAAAGCTTTCTTTTTACCTATCATCTGGTCCCAAAGAAAATGCCACACAGTTTAAATTTTTCTGTTTTAGTACTGATTTATCAGCCTTTTCTAAGTTATGCTACAGGGGAAACAGCCCACATATATAATGGATTGCAACAACAAAGCTCTAATTCTTGCTACCTGCTGTGCTAGCATGCCAATTCTGGGTCAAAGACAGCTCTTAGCTTGTGACTCTGTTCAAGTGTCTTCTTCATTCTGGCTTCCAGCCTAAAGCAATAGTCCTTCTTTTGGCAAGAGAGAAAAGAATTTCAAATTTATTTATTTATTTATCTATTTATTTATTTATTTATTTATTTACTGGAATAAAACTCTGTCCAACATGCGGTAGGGCACAGTTTTCTTCTTTTATCCTCTTTTCCTATGAGATCTTCATACTGGAACACCAGCGAGTATCAGGTTGGGACAATGGGAAAGGTTATTTGCCAAAGGTAAAAAGATTTAAAGAATTTGTTGGCACAATAATGTCTTTATTTTATTTTTATTTATTTATTTTTTTAAATTATGGAATAAATGAAATTTATTTACTATTTAATTAAGGATAAAAATACATATTATTACTGTTTTTTTGACTTTAAATTTATTTTATTTTTTCAGTGTTCCAGGAGTCATTGCTTATGCCCCACACCCAGTGCTCCATGCAATACATGCCCTCAGTACCCACCACCAGTCTCTTTCATCCTCCCACCCCCTTCCCTCCAAGTCCCTCAGTTTGTTTCTGTTTCCAAAGTCTCTGTTTCATTTATTTCCTCGAATTACTCTACTTCCCATTTCCTTTCCTTCTCCTACTGTCCTCTATATTACCCCTTATATTTCCAGTAAGTGAAACCATGTGATACTTGATTTTTTCTACTTGGCTTATTTTACTCAGCATAATCTCTTCCAATCCAGTCCTTGTTGCTACAAAAGTTGGATATTCATTCTTTCTGATGGAGGTGTAGTATTCCATTGTATATATGTACCACATCTTCTCTATCCATTCATCTGTTGAAGGGCACCTTGGCTCTTTCCACAGTTTGGCGTTTGTGGCCATCGCTGCTATGAACATTGGGATACATATAGCCCTTCTTTTCACTACATTTGTATCTTTGGTGTAAGCACCCAGTAGTGCAATTGCAGGGTCATAGTGTAGCTCTATTTTTAATTTTTTAAGGAATCTCCACACTGTTTTCCAAAGCAGCTGCACCAACTTGCATTCCCACCAACAGTGTAAGATGGTTCTCCTTTCTCCGCAGCCTCTCCAACCTCTTGTTGTTTCCTGTCTTGTTAAATGGCCATTCTGACTGGTGTAAGGTGGTATTTCAGTGTGGTTTTGATTTGAATTTCCCTGGTATCTAGTGATGATGAACATTTTTTTCATGTGTTTGTTAGCCATTTGTATGTCTTCTATGGAGAAGTGCCTCTTCATGTCTCCTGCCCATTTTTTGATGTGTTCATCTTCTCTTTGGATGTTGAGGTTGAGTAGTTCTTTATAGATCTTGGATATCAGCCCTTTGTCTGTAGTGTCATTTGCAAATATCCTCCCCCATTCCGTGGGTTGCCTCTTTGTTTCGTTGACTGTTTCCTTTGTTGTATAGAAGCTTTTTATTTTGATGAAGTCCCAGAAGTTCATTTTCGCTTTTGTCTCCTTTGCCTTTGGAGACGTGTCCTTAAAGAAGTTGCTGTGGCCGATGTCAAAGAGGTTACTGCCTATGTTCTCTTCCAGGATTTTGATGGATCCCTGCCAAATGGACTTTCATCCATTTCGAGTTTGCCTTTGTGTGTGGCATAAGAGAATGGTCTATTTTCATTCTTCTATATGTAGCTGTCCAATTTTCCTAGCACCATTTATTGAAGAGACTGTCTTTTTTCCACGGGATATTTTTTCCAGCTTGTTGAAGATAATTTGACCATAGATTTGTGGGTCCATATCTGGACTCTACACTCTGTTCCATTGGTCTATTTGTCTGTTTTTGTGCCAGTACCATGCTGTCTTGGTGATCACAGCTTTGTAATAAAGCCTGAAATCAGGTAACGTGATGCCCCCAGCTTGTTTTTCTTCTTCAACAATTTCTTAGCAATTTGGGGTCTTTTTTGCTTCCATATAAATTTTATGATTATTTGTTCCAACGCTTTGAAGAATGTTGGTGGAATTTTGATTGGGATGGCATTGGAAGTATAGATTGCTTGGGAAGTATAGACATTTTAACAATGTTTATTCTTCCGATCCATGAGCATGGACTCTTCTATCTTTTTGTGTCTTCAATATCTTTCATGAGTGTTCTGTAGTTCCTCGAGTACAGATCCTTAACTTCTTTGGTTAGGTTTATTCCTAAGTTTCTTATGGTTTTTGGTGCTATAGTAAATGGAATAGATTCTTGACTTCCCTTTCTATATTTTCATTGTTAGTGTATAAAAATGCAACTGATTTCTGTGCATTGATTTTGTATCCTGCCACATTACCGAATTGTTGTATTAATTCTAGCAGTTTGGGGGTAGAGTCTTTTGGGTTTTCCACATAGAGTATCATGTCATCTGCAAAGAGAGAGAGTTTGATTTCTTCTTTGCCAAGTTGAATACCTTTTATTTCTTTCTGTTGTCTGATTGCTGTTGCTGGGACGTCTAACACTATGCTGAGCAGTAGTGGCAAGAGTGGACATCCTTGTCTTGTTCCTGATCTCAGAGGGAAGGTTGTCAGCTTTTCCCCATTGAGAGTGATATCCACTGTGGGTTTTTCATAGATAGGTTTTATGAGGTTGAGGAATGTTTCCTCTATCCCTATACTTTGAAGAGTTTTATCAGGAACGGATGTTGTATTTTGTCAAGTGCTTTTTCTGCATCAATTGAGAGTACCATGTGGTTCTTCTCTCTTCTCTTATTGATTTGTTCTATCATGTTGATTGATTTGTGAGTGTTGAACCACACTTGCATCCCTGGAATAAAACCCACCTGGTCGTGGTGGATAATCTTTTTAATGTATTGTTGGATCCTGTTAGCAAAGATCTTGTTGAGAATCTTGGCATCCATATTCATCAGAGATATTGGTCTGAAGTTCTCCTTTTTTGATAGGGTCTTTGTCTGGTTTGGGGATTAGAGTAATGCTGGCTTCATAGAAAGAGTCTGTTTCCTTCTGTTTCTATTTTTTGAAACAGCTTCAGGAGATAGGTGTTATTTCTTCTTTGAAATTAGAATTAGTAGAATTCCCCTGGGAATCCATTTTGTCCTGGGCTCTTGTCTTTCGGAAGGTTTTTGATCACTGCTTCAATCTTGTTACTAGATATTAGGTCTATTCAGATTGTCAGTGTCTTCCTGTTTCAGTCTTGGAAGTTTATAGGTTTCCAGGAATGCATCCATATCTTCTAGGTTGTTAAACTCATTGGCATATAACTGTTGATAGTAATTTCTGATGATTGTTTCTATTTCCTTGGTGTTAGTCATGATCTCTCCCCTTTCATTCATGATTTTATTAATTTGGGTCTTCTCCCTTTTCTTTTGGATTAGTTTGGCTAATGGTTTATCGATCTTATTAATTCTTTCAAAGAACCAGCTTCTAGTTTCATTGATGTGTTCTACTGTATCTCTAGTTCTTTGATTCATTGATCTCTGCTCCAATCTTAATTATTTCCCATCTTGTGTGAGGGGTTGGTTTAATTTTTTGTTGATTTTCTAGTTCTTTAAGGTGTAATGAGAGTTGGTGTATTTGGGATTTTTCAATTTTTTTGAGTGAGGCTTGGCTGGCTATGAATTTCCCCCTTAGAACTGCCTTTGCTGTATCCCATAGTTTTGGATTGATGTATCTTCATTCTCATTGGTTTCCATGAAGTGTTTAAGTTCTTCTTTGATTTCCTGGTTGATCCACAGTTTCTTGAGCAGGATAGTCTTTAACTGCCAAGTGTTTGATTTTCTTCTGAATTTTTTGTTGTGGTTGAGTTCCAGTTTCACAAATAATGCCTTTGTTTTTGATACAGAAGTGAGTGATGCTAGAAGAACAAGGCTTATCTTGTGGACATTTAACTTTGAGTCTGGAAGCACAGAGTTCTTTGCCCTTTATCTGCTCTATTTCCAGAAGGACTGAATGTGCAGAGCCTTCTTCTCAACTCCCTACTTCCTCCTTTTCCAGAGGTGAAGAGAAGAAGAGGTAGAATTCTTAGGGATGGCAACTGGGTTGAAGAGATGGAGGGAGGCAATGAGGGGAGAAGAAGATGAGGGGAGATAGACCAGAGAGGCTGGGTTCTCTGAAACTTACCTCTGGTGGGCGTAGGACCCAGGGGATATCTAAAGAGCTGTTTTGCCCAGCCTGTGTCTTGGTCTGTGAGCGATTATCTAATAGTATGGGTTCTGTTTTGAAATGATTGTACCTTTCTGCCTTTCCAATAATTAAGGCATAAGTACATAACCCCAGTGCATTACACAGAGAAAAGTAGGGCTGCTTTGGTGTGGGAATGGAAGACCCTACCACTCCTCGACCCAACCACTCTGCAGAATCCTGGAACTCTGAGAAATATACTTTGAACATCTGAAGGATAAAGTCATAATTGTATGGTCCAAGATCTCAGAACCATTTAAAATGACTTCTGGAAAAAATATTAGGGCTTTTGTTGTGGCTGTTGGAAAATGAGATAATTATTTAACACCATCCCTTGAAAAAACCCAGAAGAGGGAGGACATGGGTTAGAAGGCAAGGATTATTTTATATGTAATTGATGCTTCAGTAAAGATGCAATGTGAAGATTTTGTTATTTTGCCCTTATCAAAAGGAACTGTAGCCATAACAGGTGTCTAATACACTCAGCAGGCCCAGAGAATCAGCTGTCTGTAGAGGCGGTAGATTTGGAAAAGAACTGGGAGGAGATTAGCCAGCCAGATACTGGCAGAGAGAAGAGAAGCCACTCCTCCTCCTTTGAGGAAGGCATTGTGGCTGGCCACAGTGAATGAAACTGGTGTTTGGCCTGAGCTTATTTTTGTCAACTGGTATGTAGTGAGAAAGTGTCGTATTTTCTGGCAAATAGGTAACTCTGTATCATGAACCTGAGACTTAAATAAAGTGAAACAACATGTAATTGTATAGGCTTGTAATCCTTTACCTCACAATGGCCCTTGATGAGGTGTGTGGTCTGGGAAACATGGAACAGTGGCAAAGCAGCCTGGAGGACTTTCCTTCCTGCCAGCTGCCAACCCTGGGAAAATAGAGCCTGTTCTTTCCCAGTGGGTCTGCTTCAGGGAAACATGTATATTGTGTTTATGGAGTGGGGGAAGAACATTCATTTCCATCTCTTATGTCTGTGGAGATGTGTTAACTAGTGAGGAGGAGGCGGTGGCTTCTTTTTATGAGGATTCTATTGGCAGCTCAGGGGTAGCACACAATGAAGGAGATTTACAGATTTACTGTTTAAAGCTGTAGATATCTATGCATACTGTTCCCAGCTGAGAGAGATCCAGGGCTGGCTGTTACAAAGGTCAATGCCAAATTTAAATGTATTTTTTAAAAGATTATTTCCATAGCATTTTATTCACAAACATTAAGTGACTTTCCGTTTATCAGGAAAAATAGTCATTAACATTTTTATATCTCTCTCATGGTTTATAATTATGTTGTTATAAATATGGACACTCTAAAGAGATCCTGCTGAGGAAAAATGGGCTTTTTTTTCTGATAATGAGGAGAAAACAGGGGTGACTGATCCCACTCAGAAATGGTTTCAAACAACTGGCTTTGCATTTAAGATGTGTAGAAGATTCTGTCCAGGTTCACTTAGTAGTAGTTTTGAGCTATTAAAAAAATACAAAGCAACTATAGAGTTAAAAAACTGAAGGGAAATGTCATAATTCAAATTGGTTATAATTATTTACGTAAAGAACTTCAAGCAATGGATTGGAAATGAAAAAAATGGAACCACTACTTTAAGGAAAATCATATTCAGGAATGGCAAACATTCAAGACAGTTCAAAAAGGAGCTGCTCTGAGTAAGGGAGGCTGGGTATGTAGAACCCATCTTATTTGTCACCCTTCCTTGAGTCGGGAGTGACCACGGTGGCACCTTTGTGGGATCCCTGGAGTTCTAAGGATTCCCGTTTGAACCTGGATTTAAGAGCAGATTTTTCTTGAATCCCATGCCCACAGGATTTGGCCAATAGCCTCCAAGTCCTGAGAGGTGACATGACACATTTAAGTGTCTGGGCAAGTCAGTATGAACTTTCCTGTGCAGCTGTGGGGAGTTCTGGGGTTCTTGCACAGATGAGGATTCTGGAGCTGGGTGTAGATGTGGAGTGGGGCAGATCCATGGTAGTAGTTGAGGAGGAAAATAGAATGGAGAAAGCATCCTAGGTGAAGAACTGTCCAATGTCCACAGGAACTGTCTAAAATAGAGAGTCCAAATAGAGTTAGTTGGTGATGGATCAAGGACAGCACCTGAAGCGAAGTGTCTGCAACTGAAGTCAGAGAAGACTGGACTAGGGTATGAAAGTGGGGACCGAATGCACAAGTTAGGCTTTATGGGGCCCTGCAGTCTTGCCTTTGGGCAGGGAGGCAGCTGCAAGGGCCCAGGGAGCTCGAGAGGGTCCTAGTTGCCGAGGGATGATAGCTGAGCCTCTTTATCCTACAGTTATGTTTGGGATCTTGCACATACTGTGAGCTAGCAACCTTGGATGCCTGTATCATAGGTCTGTCCCACCTTCTTCCTCTATCTCACTTACCGAGGATAGGGATCTTATCAAAGATGGGCTTCAGAACTCAACTTTGCCAAAGACTCAAAGTAATTTATCCTCATAAGCTTTCATTTAAAAATCCTGAACAATTCAAGTATACACGTGCATCATCCATTGTATACCATATATGCCTGTGTCATTGGATTTTAGTCTTTGGCAATGTTTCTTTTTCATAGCGTTCTGAGAGCTGGGTAGGTCTTGGAGCAACCACACATCTTACAGCCTAAACTCCCACATATTCAAGGGCTCTTCCAAGGCTGAAGGTAAGGAAGGTACCTGCTGCAAAGTATAAAAGTTAGGAATGCCCACACTGTTGTGTGCCTGGGAGGGTCATAGTCTATGATAGCCAGAGAGGGCAAAAATGGCTGAATTGGGAAGAAAAAAAGCTTAAGAATTATTGTTTTCTTTGTACTTAGGGTTTATGAATTGTTCCGTCTTGAAAATGTCTTCAAAAAGCAGGATCTCCCACTGAGGCCCAACATGAAAGTCTCTGGGGTAGGTGAAATCATTATTGTCTGAAATACCTCATGCCACTGCGATAAGCTCAAGCTACTCTTTTATTTTTTTTTAAAGATTTTATTTATTGACACAGAGAGAGAGAGAACAAGAGAGAGAGAAAGAGAGAGAAAGAGAGAGAGAGAGAGAATGCACAAGCAGGCAGAGCAGACAGAGGGAAAGGCAGGGCCCCAGCTGAGCAGGGAGCCTGAGGCAGGGCTTGATCCCAGGATCGTGGGATCATGACCTGAGCCAAAGGCAGATGCTTAACTGACTGAGCAACCCAGGTGCCCTTCAAGCTACTCTTGATGAGTTTTTTTAATCCTCCTTGCTGTTTGTGACTTACATGAAGTTGTGGAGTACCCTAGAAACCAACATGTCCCTTTAAGATAAGACTAGAAAACACTAAAGAGAAATTATAGGTCATGGGACGCCTGGGTGGCTCAGTTGGTTAAGCGACTGCCTTCAGCTCAGGGCATGATCCCAGAGACCTGGGATCGAGTCCCACATGGGGCTCCCTGCTCGGCAGCGGGAAGCCTGCTTCTCCCTCTCTCACTCCCCCTGCTTGTGTTCCCTCTCTGGCTGTGTTTCTTTCTGTCAAATAAATAAAATCTTAAAAAAAAAATAAAGAGAAATTATAGGTCTGTTAGCAGTTTAGAGAATGGGAGCCCAAGGTCCAGAACCTGATATTTCCTGTTTTTCAGGTCTAGGGCCATCTGTATTGGCTATTAGAGGTTTCTAGGGATTTTTTTCCAAAGCCCTCTGGGGTACTAGCTGGGGGAGGGGTGCTGAGGGTTATCTAAACAAGGAGTTAGATTTCTTTGATAGGGAGCTGGATAGGAGGTTTGACTGGCAAGTTGGGGTTATATTTCTGAGACTTAGATGCTATAGGAAAGTTTACATAGAGGCCACAAGTCTCAGGATCCCCTGGAGTTGACCGACACAGGTCTCTCCAGAGAGAAGAAAGCATGACTAAAATCAGTTAAGTTCTAGGAAACTCAGAATAGACAGGAAGGGAATAGATCACAAACTGGGTCACAAATCAGGCCTCAAGAAGTACAAAAAGATGAGATCATACTGTGCATATTTTCAGACCACAATGCTACGAAACTTGAAGTCAATCATAAGAAAAGTTTTGGAAAGATCAAAAATACACAGAAGTTAAAGAACATCTTGCTAAAGAATGAATTAAAGAAGAATTAAAAAAAGACATGGAAGTGAGTGAAAATGAAAACATGTCCGTCCAAAATCTTTGCGATGCAGCAAAAGCAGTAATAAGGGGGAAGTACATAGCAATACAGGCTGACCTTAAGAAGTAGGAAAAGTCTCAAATACACAACCTACCTTACACTTAAAGGAACTACAAAAGGAAGAGAAAATAAAGCCTAAATGCAGAAGAAGAAGGGAAATAGTAAAGGTTAGAGCAGAAATAAATGATATAAAAACCAAAAAAACCCCAGTAGAACAGATGGTTGAAGCTAGAGCTGGTTCTTTGAAAGATCAATAAAATTGATAACCCTCAGTAAGACTCATCAAAAAGAACAGAGAATGGGCCCAAATAAATAAAATAATGAATGAAAGAGGAGAGATCACAACCAATACCAGAAATACAAATAATTGTAAGATAGTGTTATGTAAAATTATATGCTAACAAATTGGGCAATCTGAAAGAAATGGATATATTTCTAGAAACATATAGACTACCAAAACTGAAACAGAAAGAGAGAAAATTTGAACAGACTGATAACCAGCAAAGAAATTGAATCAGTAATTAAAAATTTCCCATTAAGGGCACCAGGGTGGCTCAGATAGTTAAATGTTTGCCTTCAGCTCAGGTCATGATCTCTGGTTCCTGGGATTGAGACCCACATTCAGTGTCCTGCTCAGCAGGAAGTCTACTTCTCTTTCTCTCTCTTCCCCTCACCACTGCTCATTCTCTCTCTCTCTCTCTCTCAAATAAATAAATAAAATCTAAAAAAAACAAAAACAAACACCTCAAGAAACAAAAGTCCAGGCCAGATGGCTTCCCAGTGGAATTCTACCAGACATTTAAAGAAGAGTTAATACCTATTCTCAAACAGTTCCAAAAAACAGAAATGCAAGGAATACTTCCAAATTCATTCTACAAAACCAAAATTACCTTGATTCCAAAACTAGACAAAGACTCCACCAAAAAGGAGAATGCAGGCCAATATCCCAGATGAACATGGATGCAAGAATTCTCAACAAGATCCAACAGTACATTAAAAGAATTATTCAACATAATCAAGTGAGATTTATTCCTGAGCTGCAAGGGTGGTTCAATATTTTTAAATCAATCAATGTAATACACCGCATTAATAAAAGAAGATAAGAACCATTTGATCATTTCAATAGATACAGAAAAAGCATTGGAAAAAGTAAAGCATCCATTCTGGATAAAAACCCTCAACAAAGTAGGGAAGGAAGGAACATACCTCAACATCATAAAGGTCATATGCTGAAGATCCACAGCCAATATCATCCTCAATGGGGAAAAACAGAGCTTTTCCTCTAAGGTCAGGAAAAAGACAAGGATGTCCACTTTAACCATTGTTATTTAACATAGTACTGGAAGTCCTAGCCTCAGCAATCAGACAACAGAAAGAAATAAAAGGCAACCAAAGCAGCAAAGAAGAAGTCAATCTTCATTATTCAGAGACAGCACGATACTTTATGTAGAAAATTTGAAAGACTCCACCAAAACATTGCTAGAATTGACACATGAATTCAGCAAAGTCACAGCATACAAAACCCATGTACAGAAATCTGTTCCATTTCTATACACCAATAATGAAGCAGCAGAAGGAAATCAAAGAATCAGTCCCATTTACTATTGCACTGAAACCCATAAGTTACATAGGATAAACCTAATCAAAGAAGTACTGTACTCTGAAAACTCTGTACTCTGAAAACTATAGAACACTTATGAAAGAAATTGAAGATGACACAAAGAAATGGAAAGTCATTCCATGCTCATGGATTGGAAGGAAAAATACTGTTAAAATGTCCATGCTACCCAAAGCAATCTATATATTTAATGCAATCCCTATAAAAATATCAGCAGCATTTTTCACAGGACTAGAACAAACAATCATAAAATTTGTATGGAACTACAAAAAGACCCCAAATAGCCAAAGAAATCTTGAAAAAGAAAAGTAAAGCTGGAGGCATCATAGTTCTGGACTTCAAGTTATAGTACAAAGCTGTAGTCATCAAGATAGTATGGTATTGGCACAAAAATAGATACATAGATCAATAGAATAGAACAGAGAATCCGTGACTGAATCCACAACTACATGGTCAACTAATCTCTGACAAAGCAGGAAAGAGTATCCAATAGGAAAAAGGACAGTATTTTCAACAAATTGTGTTGGGAAAACTGGACAGCTACAAGTAGAAGAATGAAACTGGACCACTTTCTTACATCATACACAAAATAAATTCAAAATGGGTGAACGACCTAAACGTGAGACAGGAAACCATCAAAATCTTAGAGGAGAACACAGGCAGAAACCTCTTTGACCTCCTCTATAGCAACCTCTTACTAGCTAGACATGTCAACGGAGGAAGGGAAACAAAAGGAAAAATGAACTATTGGGACTTCATCAAGATAAAAAATGTTCGCACAGTGAATGAAACAATCAAGAAAACTAAGAGGCAGCCTATGGAATGGGAGAAAACATTTTCAAATGACATATATGATAAGGAGTTAATATCCAAAATCTATAAAGAATTTATCAAACTCAATACTCCAATAACAATCCAGTTAAGAAGTGGGCAGAAGGGGTACCTGGGTGGCTCAGTTGGTTGGGCGACTGCCTTCGGCTCAGGTCATGATCCTGGAGACCCGGGATCGAGTCCCGCATCGTGCTCCCTGCTCTTCAGGAAGCCTGCTTCTCCCTCTCTCACGCCTCCTGCTTGTGTTCCTTCTCTGGCTGTGTTTCTCTCTGTCAAATAAATAAAATCTTAAAAAAAAAAAAAGAAGTGGGCAGAAGACATGAATAGACATTTTCCATAAAGACATCCAGATGGCTAACAGACACATGAAAAACTGCTCAATATCACCAATATTAGGGAAATACAAATCAAAACCATGATGAAATATCCGCTTGTACCTGTCAGAATGGCTAAAATTAACACAGGAAACAGCAGATGTTGGTGAGGATGCAGAGAAAGGGGAACCCTCTTATAATGTTGATGGGAATGCAAAGTGGTGCAGCCACTCTGGAAAACAGTATACATGTTTCTCAAAAAGTTAAAAATGGAACTACGCTATGACCCAGGAATTGCACTATTAGATATTTACTCAAAGGATACAAAATACTGACTTGAAGAGGCACACGCACCCTAATGTTCATAGCAGCATTATCAACAATAGCCAAATTATGGAGAGAGCCCAAATGTCTGTCGACTGATGAATGGATAAAGAAAATGTGGTATACATACAAAGCAATATTAGCCACCAAAAAGAATGAACTCTTGGCCATTTGCAATCAAGTGGATGGAGCTGGCGTGTATTATCCTAAGTGAGTATGTCAGTCAGAAAGACAAATATCATATGATCTCACTCATATGTGGAATTTAAGAAAAGAGACAAACATAGGGGAAGGGGAAAAAAAAGAGGGAGGCAAATTATAAGAGACTCTTAACTATAGAGAAACGGAGGGTTGTTGGAGAGGAGGTGGGTGGGGAATGAGCTACATGGACCTTAAGGAGGGTACTTGTGATGAGCACTGGGTGTTAAGTGATGAATCATTAAATTCTACTCTGGAAACCAAGACTACACTGTATGTTCACTAACTAGAATTTAAATTAAAACTTAAAAAACAAAAAAGACAAGAAAAGAGGGTCCAGCTGACCCTGATGAAATCTGGATTCCATTTCTCAGACCTTGAGACTACAAAGGGACTTGGGGCAGAATGTCTCAAGATCATGTGGCAAATTGGTTGTGGAGTCAGGTTTACAGTTCCTGGTTCCTGACTGACTCCCAGTTCAGTGATTTTTCATCTCTACAATGCTACCTCTATCTTTACCTAAGTTTATTGTGTACCAAAAATCTGCCTTCCTCCTTCCTTTCCACTCCATATCTCCCTTCCTCCTTCTTCCTTCCATCCTTCCTTCTTTTCTCCCTTCCTTCTATTAAAATATTTGGTGCTCACCATGTGCCTGGAATAATGCCATTTTTAGAAGATAAAAATGAGTGATAATCAGTCTTGCTATCTTAAAATCTTAATCTTTAAATAGTTGTTCATTAATAAAGTAGAGAAAACTTAACTGAAGGAGTTATGAGATCAAGAGTCTTTCTAGCCATACATTTTCTTATCATTTACCAAGGGTCTGATCTAGGAGTCTAGAATCAAGTATAGAACCAAGCACATATGTATTTGCATATGAGAAGGTGCTCCTAATAGGGATGGCCAAATCTAATCTCAGCTGATAGAAATGTCTCAGCAGCACATTCATTCCATCCATGGGGGTTGTGAGCTTCTCCTATACTTACCTATTATCATGATGGGTAACTGGTAGAAACAAGGGATGAATTGGGGCTGCTGGGCAAATGAGGGTGAAAGGGACATGGGCAATGGCCTAGAAAGCCATTAATCAGAGGAGACAGACTGGAGCCAGGACCACGAGTGTCATGGCAGACACTGGGAACCCAGAGCAAGGCATTCTGGGTAAGGACATAGTGTGAAATCAGAGAATAGTGAAGAGCAAATGGGATCCAGAGTCAAAAAC
Source organism: Spilogale gracilis (assembly GCA_004023965.1). Classification (NCBI taxonomy): domain Eukaryota; kingdom Metazoa; phylum Chordata; class Mammalia; order Carnivora; family Mephitidae; genus Spilogale; species Spilogale gracilis. Next base: position 27,902 of record PITA01012715.1, on the reverse strand, counting down.
CAAAGAGGAACTGGAAGCTGAGAGGCTAGACAAACCAGGCTCAAAGACAAGTTTGTAGCAGCCATGGTGGATTCTGAGCCAGAGTGGCCATGTTAAGGCAAGACTGGTTTCAGGAAGGGCTTGTATTTTTGCCTGTGCCTCAGCCAGATGCAGACTTAGATCCCCTGGATGGAGGCCCACAAGTAAAACAGCTGGTGCATGCAGGTAGCGTCCAAGCTTTCTGGAGCTCCCTGGAGGTTGTCATGGCTACTGACTTATAAAGGAGAAGCAGAGGGGGTTCTGGGAAAGGCATCCTTCTCACAAAGTTGCTTTTGCCTTATTTCCCTCTGACTGCACAAGGCAAAAGAAAACTCTCCATGGACATTTCATCAGAGAAGTAATTTCAGTCCACTTATACAAGGCAACAGAAAAGCAAATGCATAGAATGGCGACATGTCTGCAATTTGAGAGCTTTATTTAAAAAATGAAAAGATTCTACCATGTCCTCCTCCTATAATAAATAAAAATGTATACAGGTGGACGTGGTGATGTAAAAAGCCCATTATAGGAGAGCAGTGAAAAAAAGACATTTTCTTTTTTTCTTTAAATTTAAATTCAACTAACCAACATATAGTACATCATTAGTTTTTGCTCAAAGATTCATTAGTTGTGTATAACACCCAGTGCTCATCACATCACATGCCCTCCTTAATCTCCATCACTGAGTTACCCCATGCCCCCACACAGACCTTTCCACAACCCTCAGTTTGTTTCCCAGAGTCAAGAGTCTCATAAGGATTGTCTTCCTTTCTTATTTCTTCCCCTTCAGTTTTTCCTCCCTCCCCCCACTGTCCTCTACAACTAAAAGGAATTTCCTTAGGTTTATAACTTGTATTCAAGGTTGAGAGGTGTGAGTGACAATGTTCTCTCATGATACCAGGTTTTTTAAAGCACCATATTCTTTATATACCCCACTTTCAGGACATTAGAACCCAGGAATTCAGAGTCCAATTTATTTATTTGTTTTATTGGATTTATATGTTTGTTTACTGAACACTGGCTAAGCATCTAAAAGCTGGGTTCCAGGAATGCAGAGATGAATATAATATGATTTCTGATCTTAAACAGCATACAATCCATTGGAAGAGACAGATACATGCATCAATAATCATGGCAAAGTATGGAAATATAAGTAAGCCTAGGGATTAGGTCTGGGCTAAATATCCTAAGAGTATAAAAACAGAAATGCATGGAGAGAGAGAGAGAGAGAGAGAGAGAGAGAGAGAGAGAGAGAGAGAGAAATGTCTACCTCCATCTAGGATGAAGTAGGGGGAGGTGAGCTTCTAGGAGAAGGGGAGTCGTGAGCTGAATCTTGAAGGGTATCAGGCAGACAAAAAAGGAACAAAATTCTAGGCAGAAGGAAGGGAATTTTCCAAGACAGAAGTGTGGAAAAAGCGTGTCCTTTTTTCAGAGAGTAGGGTTTGACTGGAATCCAGAGAAATTGTAGACTTAGCTGAGAGGCAACTGATTCTTAGTACCATGTTGATGCGTGTGAATTTTATTCTAATGGCCATGCTGTTCACTGAGTTGTGTCCCCCTAAAAATGTATATGTTGAAGCCACAACCCCCAGTGTGATGGTATTTGGAAATAGGCCTTTGGGAGGGAGTTAGGATTAGATGAGGTCATGAGGGTGGAGTCCTTATAATGGATTAGTGCCCTTATAATAAAAGGAAGAGAGATGGAGAGAGAGGGATATCTGCCTTTGCTGTATGAGGACACTGTGAGAAGGCAATGGTCCAGAAGTAAGGAAGAGACAGCTCTCACCAGAACATGACCATGTTGGTACCCTGATTTTGGATTTCCAGCTTCCAGAGCTGTGAGAAAATAAATTTCTGTTTTTTAAGTCACATAGCCTGTGGTATTTTATTAGAGTAGCCCAAGTAGGCTAAGACAGATCAGTTGGCTTAAAACATTTCTTGTGCTAACTTTTACTTTTCAAAGCCCTCTCAAAACATATGCAGAACTCTAAATATAAATTTATCTAGGTGTGCCTCTCTGCTGTCTAAGTTGTTGGCCAAGTCAAGCAATCTAATAGGGAGAGTAGAAGAATGCATTCTTTCATTTATTTGGTAAATACTTATCAAGCGCCTGTTTAGGGCTAGGCACTTCTTTAGTGCTGGAGTTTCAGTGGTGACTAGGACAGATCAGTTACTGCCCTCATGTGGCTTACGTCCTAATGGAGAAGGTAAGAATAACAAATACAAGAGCAAGGTAATTTCAACCACTGTAAATACTTTGAAAACAATAAAACAGGGGGACATGGCAGGATAGAGACTAGTTTTCAATAGGTGGTCAGGAAAGTCTTCTCTAAGGACATGCATTGGCACTGAGATGTAGATAACAAAAGAGTCACTACATGAGATCCTGGGGGTAGTAGAGGCTGTGAGTGATGGGAAGATTGGTTGGGGAGAAAGAAAAAGAAGAGACAAGTATGACCCTCAAGTCTCTGGTTAAAGTAACTGGATAGGTGATATTGCTGTCACTGAGGATCAATGAAATTAGTTTAATGTTATGAGATTAAAAGAACTAATTGGTGCATTCGATGACTTTAGAAACTTCCCCAGGGCACTTCGGTGGCTCAGTCAGTTAACTGTCCTGACTCTTGGTTTTTGGCTTGGGTCATGATCTCAGGTTTGTGAGATTGAGCCCTGTGTTGGGCTCTGTGCTGGGCATGGAGCCTGCTTAAGATTCTCTCTCTCCCTCTGCTCCTCCAAAGTCCTCTTAAAAAAATTTCCCAACATTTGTTTAGGTGTCCATAGATTTGTTTTTAAAAATTTGACTTCCTTCCCCATCTGCAGTCACCATCATCTCCATCAGTAAGAATCAGCCAACTGTCTGGCTCTAGGAGAGACTTGGAGCTTCCACAAAAAAAATCCATCACACTGACTACAGATAGGGATCCTGCCCTCTGTGTGGCCACACAGATGGAATCAGATAGATAAGAAAAGACTTGCCAGAGAATTGCATATTTAGACCAGGTGGAGGCAAGGGGAATTTCCTACTCCTCTTGGAGTTAGGTTATATACCTGCCATTTGCTGTTTTCTCTCAGATGCAATTCACAGCTTTCCCTTGCTCTGCTCTGTATCTCAGGGAATTCTATTTCGAGGTAAGTTTGGCCGGTTGCATTCCAGACAGGTTTGGCCAGTGGAAAGATCTGGCAGGAGACTGCAGGGCAGGAGGAGGAGGGGGAAGTTGGGTACAGATATTTCCCTGCTTTTCAAAAGTTTGCATCATGCCACTTTGCTTTTATGAAAGATCTATATTAGTATTGTTTTTGCTAACTGAAGGAAATCTAAAGAGAATTTTCACTGTTACAAAAAAAAAAAAAAAAAGGAAGCAAAAATAACATTCAGCATTTGTTTTGCAGTAGCCATTATAGAGGCAGAACACCCGAGGGAGTGAGAGCAGCCCCACCAAGTTCCTTCCCCAGGAACTACATTCAGCATCTCAGCATCCAGTTGCTATTGCTGTGAACTTGACTGTGAACATCTGGGCTTTATCTCAATTTATTTTGTGCATCCATTACCAAGATGTGTCCTAAGACATCAGAAATGCCCAAGAGGGTGCCTGGGTGGCTCAGTGGGTTAAAGCCTCTGCCTTCAGTTCAGGTCATGATCTCAGGGTCCTGGGATCGAGGCCCGCGTCAGGCTCTCTGCTAGGCAGGGAGCCTGCTTCCTCCTCTCTCTCTGCCTGCCTCTCTGCCTACTTGTGATTTCTCTCTCTCTCTGCCAAATAAATAAATAAATAAATAAATCTTAAAAAAAAAAAAGAAATGCTCAAGAGAGGTTATTTTTTAGGGGTCTGGGAATGCTCAAAATTTTTTCAATAGAAAGTACTGGTGATTGCTTCTTCACTTCCCGCCATTTTGGCTTATGAAAGATTTAGTAGTAATGCTCTAGCAGGGGAAATCTGTATTTCTTTTTTTGCCCTGTTCAGGGAGAGCCTCCTGTCTCATGAGACAGCTACCTTCACAAGGCCCAGCTTCTGTATGGGAGCCCCCACTGCCCAGTTCCTAACTCTTCCAATGGCCTGTGTCTGGGCTCTGATGATGCCACTTCTCCTGCCCCAGGGTGGTAGTGCATTCCTGCTGTGGCCTTGCCATATTGTCTTTGCTTTCTGGGGTCTTTGATTACCTGTTTTTCAATGCTTCAAATTCCGTTCTTTTTATTTTTAAGATTCAGAATGGTGTCTGGTTTTTTAATAGGACCATGACTGATGATGTGTCTTTTGTATGAGAGGTCTCGAGAACCCGAGATATTAGGTGATCAGGTTGTAAAGTCCTGCATTTTCTGGCTCTTTTCTAGCACTCTGATTTCCTCACCCATAGATTTCCATCTTTCTCTTCCCCATTAATCTTCTTTTTGTTCTAGGAAAAGTCAAATTCATTCCTTGTGCAGGCATATGCATTGTTGTCTTCTCTGCTTAGAAAGCTTTACCAGATCTACATAAGGAGCCTCATTCCTAAACCAACTGGATATCTAGCTTCACAGTTTCAATGTATCTATTCTGATGCTCTTCTCCATTGGTTGGATAATCAGGAGTTCCCCGAGTGAGCATCTCTACACACCCTGTTTCCAAAAAGCAAACCCACGGGCACTTTCTTTTTGAGGATCTACTTGGCGTATTTGAGAGTTCCATTTAGTTTTATAATCCCTTAATAACATAGGTCTTTGGAGGTTGCACACCAGAAAGAGCTGTCAAATTTCATGCAGGCATTAATTGACTTTGCTCAGCAGTTAAGGGGAAGAAAAAAATCTCTACTTTTTTTTGGCATATAATATTGTCTGGATGTATTGTGGAATGTTTTTATTTTGGTCAAATGCCTTAGTTGGAGAACAGTAAAAATATTTGACAAAGCTTTTTTTTTTTTTTTTTTAATAAGTAGAGAAAGCTGTTATTAGAGGCCAGAAAGGCCCCTTTGATAAAGCCCATTTTGCTTGAGGGTCTACTATTAGATTTCCATATGTCTGACATAAGTCATGCTTTTAAAGTGCAACTGCCTTTTGGGGAAATTCCATCAGCCCTTCTCCTGCTGGTGTAAATAGTATAATTAGCTTTTTTACTCGCTTCTGGGTAGATCAGATTCTGAAATACTAAGAGTTTAGAGGAAGTGGTAAATAAAAGTAAGGGTGATTTTTCAGGAATGGGGATATCCAAAAAGGTCACCCAGGGCATGTTGGTATGTGTGTGTACATTGCATGTGCATGTGTGTCTATGTATGTCTGCATGCCCTTTGAGTGAGATGGTGCCAAAAAGGATGCTGGGAAGCAGTCAGGGCTTTTTAAAAACCATTTTACCAGGTCAGCCTCTAGAGGATGGTGTCCTCTTTAGAGGGCTAAGCATTTTGGTCTATAGAAGATGTATTTTATTTTATTGCTTCTTGCTCTCCTAATCCAACTTCCTGGAATGAAAGGAGTCAGATTTCTCAACTTGTTTACGCATTCTGGTGAATGTTTATGTACATTAATACAGTAATTTCCTCAGGTAGTTGAATATTAATAAACCATTAATGATACATATTCAAATCTCATTCCTGAATATACAGGTGATGGTGGGAAACAGTGAAGGGCTAACCTAGTTATCTAGAAAAAACACTACTCTCATATATTTGATATACATAAATGAACTTATATGTACTTCTTTTCATCTGGGGAAATCAGGATGCTATGATAGCCAGAGTAGAGGGCTATTTCAATATCTAGCCTGTTTACTTTGGGGGAAGGAACAGCTGTTCATAAAGCAATTTCCATTTAACAGGTGAACCATAATTCTAACGGATGTGAAAGATACAGTGCAGATAGTCTGTAGAATGCCATTCTACACTTGCTTCCTGGACTACCCGTGGTTTCTAAAGAAAATGCCATTTACAAATTAGTTTTTAGATTTTTACATGTTTAATGGCTGTTTGCTTGATTTTCTGGAATTAGGAAATGATTTATATCCAGCTAGCAATCAAGACAGTATTTTTGTGTTTCTTACTACCTATGTAATAGCTGGATGGAGAGTGGAGAATAGGTTTATATATTTTTGGTACTTACCTTCCCTGTTGGATCAATGCATCATAATTGTTGATTTCTGTTATTATTGGGAATTAGGTGACTCATTACAGTGAATAAAAAGGGATGGCAAATTCCATTTTGATCAAATAGCTGACATATACTCTGGAATTTGTAACATGAGGTAACAAGCAGAAGGACAAAGTACCAGCATGCCAAGAATGGTGGAATAAAAGATGGATTGGGCCTGCATCCTTGATGATATTGTTGAACCACTGCACTGGCCTGGACTGCATTTTTTTCCAAATTTCATTTTGTGGTAATTCAATGTCTATTGCTTAAATTCTGCTGGTTAAGCTTGTTTTTTGCAGCCAAAGTCATTCTTAACTAATCTGATGTCTCAAACCAAACTCCTTTCCCATTTCCTCTCCCATTCTATTTCTCTTCTTACATTCCTTCAGTTAATGGCATCCACCCAGTTGCCTAAGTTAGAATCTCAGACATCTTTCTCAACTCCTTCCTCTTGTTCATCTGCCTCCTTGAATATAGGGACTACTTCTTGCTCATCATTTCATTACCAATTCCTAGTACAATGTCTGGTACACAGAAGACACTGAAAACACGTTTGTTGGACTAAATAAATTAGTGTGTTTAGACATTTAATGTCATGGATTAATACACAGATACTGAGTAAAGTGAAAAGGATAATCTAATGAAATAGTTTTTTTTAGGCTATGGAGAGTTTTGATGAGCCAGCCTTCCCCATTATCTTAGACCATCTTTCTACTGACTAATATTCTTTTGTCTCCCTGATTATATGTTCTTTTACCCAGACATTGTTGGATGAGCAATGTCATATTTTTCTTCTTGATCGCTTTAAAATATTTTTATGTTAAGATTCATCTTTTATGATATTTCTGTCCTTTAAATCAGTATTATTAAGTTATAGTCAGTGTTGCTCTTCCTACCTTTAATCTGGCAGACATTTTGCATTTTTGTAATGACTTTGGCTAATGTCTGCTCTATTCTTTTACATTGGTTGATTATATTAATCTTATTGGGCAAGTTCTCTCTCTATGTATAGGATGAAGACATAATGACAAGTCATGGGGTTCATAATCTTACAGAGAAATAGAAAGAACGCCAGATTTGAAATGGAAAAAAAAACCCTAAGGTTTGTGTCATAGCAGCTCCTCATATATATAATTTTAATCAAGTCAAGAACCCAGCCAATTTTTTTTCTTACAATTATAATGGGAAACAGAGCTACACCTATTCTGTCCCTCTCACAAAACTGTTGTGAGAATTAAGAATCCTGCAAGTGCAAGGCTTATGTCATGTGTCTATTGGGGGGGGGCAGTTACTTGCACTTGAACCACACAGACTGAGCAAGGTTATTATAGAATAGGAGAAGGTGAATCTCTGATGGAAGAAAGATTGGGTAAACAATAAATGTCCAAAAGAGCCTGCTTATAGAATCCAGGCATACTGTGAGATCTTTTGTGCTTGAGAAAAGTTTCCAGTTTTCTCTTTTCTATACAATGTAGAAGTCACCAGAAGAAGTGATTGGAGGATAAATTGTTTTCAGAGATATAAAAACCATTGATAAAGCTCTAAGTGCTATTTGGCTTTTCCCAGGATTGCCATACTTATCTCCTAGCCTCAGAATCTGAGAAGGGCTCTTCAATCAGATCTCAGTTAGAATAATTAGAACTGAAGTGTGATTCTTGTTCAACCTTTTCATGTTTCAATAAAGAAAATGAAATTCAATAAAGGGAGATTACTTGCTTTCAATCATAGAGCTAACCAGTGTATGAGCAGGACCTAGAACCCAGGTCTCTTGGCTGCTCTGCTGAGAGATCCGGCCATTTTAAAATCAGCTGCAATGTATTTCCAATAATTCATTACCAATAGGAGTTCAGGCACCAAGATTTTTGAAAGTTTTTTTTTTTTTGTTATTTTAAAGAAATGAGAGCAAAATTCAAGAGTATCTCTACAGTCATGCCCATATCCCTTATTTACATCCTATAATTTCCTGAAAAAAAAATGTTGGGGATTACATTTAACCTTGGATATATCCAGGAGAATGTTTTTGCATATGCATTAGCTGTGTCCTAACAGAAAAAGTTTAAATACTGTGATGTAAGATCATATGATGCTCAAGAGAGCCTCTGAGAGTCTGTCCTATGATTTTTCCCCCCTTTTAAAGGAAAAAGTATGACTTGGTTTTCCCCTGGATAAAATGTTGGATGGAGGAGGATGCTATGCCCCTGAATACTCACCTTTCTAGAGGCACCAGCTGCTTTTTAATCTCTTTTTGTTCATAGAGAGTCCTCATCTCATTGTATAATTTTACTATTGACTTCTGCAAGCTTATTTATTAAATTCATTCGTACCTTCATTTAGTTAGCAAGTATGGAGAGAGCCTATTTGTGTCAGATACCAATAAGTACAGATGAGTAAATAAAGGGACAATTTGTTGATGTTTATACTTCCATACTTTTAGGTTCCAAAAGTGAATAAAAACGATTTTTTTTTAAAAAAGCACCAGAACAGTAGAAAGACTCTGGTGTACTATTTCATGATCAGCTTCCTTGTCAAGCTGTGCTGTAGGACATATTAGAGCACTTAGTGGAAGAGAGTACATTTAAGTGGGCATTCAATAAATATTGATAATGATGGTGATGATGATAATGATAGTGATCATAGTGACAAGGATGAAGTAACCATGGCACCTTGCAATTTGTGATAAACAATAGCAATTACATAGCAACTTGTTGTCTTCCAGAGAAGTGCCCCAAAATGTTAATTACTGGAGGGATTGCTGCAAAGTCTCTTGGTAACAGGCAGCCTTTAATCCAGGCAAACAGTGGGAATCAGTATTAGCTGGATGTCTGGAATAAACCATTAATTGTATGAATTACAGTGTTTCATGGTAATTATAAATCTCTGAAGAGAGACCAATTGGGGCATGAATATTTTTGGAGGATTTCCAAGTGAGGTCAACATGGTAATAAGAACTGGACAGGGTCACTGCGGACTTTGGTGTCTGATTCAGCAGCCATTAGCTGTATCTTTGCTGAATTATGATGGCACTGGATCCCAGGGCTTCCATACTTTGTTGTTGTTAGCTACTCTGAGGCCATGGGTAATTTGTTACAGGACTGTGAGTCAAGTGCAAAGGAAGCAGAGCTGCTCTAATAATGTTGCTCAAGAACCTGGATCTGTTGCAAAATCTGGTGCTCATCTGTTCCCATCTCACTTAACTACTTGTTGAAGGGATAGATGAATGCTTGTTTCTCAGATTACTAAGGTAATAACCATTGGTCAACCTAACAGACTCAGGTTCTATACAGATCTATAAAATCTTATATAATATATTCTGACATGGCATTTTTGCTAAGCTCACTTTCTTTATATCTAAATTATTCTGCCCAGAGGCTACTTTAAATCATATGTAAAACAAAACAAAGTCACTTGACATGAATCTGTCTTTTCAAGTCTTAAGCAAGAAGGCAGTCTCCTCAGATTTGGGCCTTGGAGTATTTATTTCAAATGAAGACTTGAATGAAGATGTGAATCATTATCAATATTGTTATTTGCTGTATCTACCTTGTATGGGGGTAGCCAGGGCTAGAGAAAATGGGGGGTGGAGACTGAAGAAGAAGCAGGAAATGATCATTTTGTTGGGGGGGAAGGGAGATATGAGCTGAAATTTGTGCTGGCATGAAGTCAACTCACTTAGCTTAGAAGACAGTATAAAAGGGTCTAGCCTTCTATCATTAGGGAAGGGAAGAATGACCAGACAGGGTTGATATCCAAAACATATGAAGAATTCATACATTTCATCCTGATTAAAACTCTTAAAAGTATAGGGATAGAGGGAACATTCCTCAGCTTCATAAAATCTATCTATGAAAAACCCACAGTGAATATCATTCTCAATGGGGAAAAGCTGACAGTCTTCACATTGAGATCAGGAACAAGACAAGGATGCCCACTCTTGCCACTGTTGTCCAACATAGTGTTAGAAGTCCTAGCAACAGCAATCAGACAACAAAAAGAAATAAAATGTATTCAAGTTGGCAAAGAAGAAGTCAAGCTCTCTCTTCGCAGATGACATGATACTTTGCATGGAAAACCCAAAAGACTCCACCCCCAAACTACTACAACTCATACAGCAATTCAATAATGTGGCAGGATACAAAATCAATGCACAGAAATCAGTTGGATTCTTATAAATAACAATGAAAATATAGAAAGGGAAATTAGAGAATCAATTCCATTTACTATAGCACCAAAAGCCATAAGATTCCTTGGAATAAGCCTAACCAAAGAGGTAATTTCTTTAATTTCTTTCATGAGTGCTCTGTAGTTCCTCCAGCCAAGCCATAAAGGGCCACAACACCTCGGAGAAAGGAAGAGAGAAGATTTTTTCTGACAGCTCTTTACCATTTTTTTGTCTCATCATTTAATGTTATTCCATGGATATTAACTCCCTTGTCATTTAGGATTTGTAACCTGGCTTTGGAGGACAGCTGCTGGAGAAGCTAGAGCTTCTGTGGATCTGGTTGTGTTAGGTCTGCGCATCTGCGCTGCTGTGGCTTCTACCAGAGTCTGGCCTTCCCTTGGGGTAGTGGGGCGGGTTGGTAAGAGGGAGGGCGAGACAGTGCACAGAGCTAGATAGTGAAGTGGTCATGCACCCAGGATGCAGACAAAGCTGGACAGATCTGGAGAGATGTATAACCTGTGTCTGATACACAGCTCAGTCCATCCTCTGAGATTTGGCTCTCAGGCTATGATAGTGGGCCTTCAGTTTTATAAGACCAAGATGCCCTCATTTTGTTCTTAAGAGGGAAAGTACAAAATCAGTTCATCATAGAATCCACATTACTTGCAATCTACTAAAACCCTTAAAGTGGGTTAGTGAATTCAGCTGCAGTCATTACTGCTACAGCTGATCCCAAGGACATAACTGCTATTCACCATCAGCCTCCAAAACCATCCATTTTAGATTTCCTTTTCCCTGGGTAAGTACATTCGCTCATCTTAGTTGCTAGTCTGGTAGGAACTCTGGATCTTCTACCCGAAGTGGTCTGAGTGCTTAGTTTCTTTGTCCTTGTGGTCTATAGAATTTACTGTAACTGCCCATGAACAGTTATAACTAAGCAATGTCAATGTTAAGAGATAACCTACAGATCTTCTAGGTTCTATAAATAATCCTTTCTTATTGTGTAGTAGCAACCCAAATTCCTCCTGATAATCAGTGTTGATTATGTCAGTAGGAAGTGACTTTTTCTTTGTTTGCTGGTTCATGGGCCTAAGGAGCCCAAGGTAGCCAGGTGGTAACTGTCATAGCTTTCCAATTTGGTGAGATTTTCACTGTGTCACTTGGTGGAAGTGTTTTCCACCTTATCCAACTCCCCATCTCAAATGAAAAATAGGAGCTCTAACTTAGCATAGTTTACCTTTTCAGGATAGGATATATGAATTATGCTAGGAAAAGTACGGGTTAGAATAACTAGTCCTGCTTCTACACTTTGGCTCCTAGATCCATGTAGTCTAGCTGTGGAGACACAGTACCATATACTGGCCTTTGATTCTTTGCATATATTGAATCTTGGAGAATGACCCAACATGTATCCCACAAAGGCTTTTTAGCTGAGTCTTCAGTAGGCTCTGCCATTACTATTTCAGGTCTTTCTCTGGGAATGGGGTACAGAGTAGGAGTAGTGAATCCTGTGGTCAGGGACCCTTTGTCACACCTCCTTTACCTTAAAATGGATTCCTTTGTTTGAGAAGGAAAGTGTGAGATGGTATACTGTGTTGATGGATTAGGCATCCTATAAACCCCCAGACACTGGAGCTGGCAGAGACAATGCAGCTCTGGAGTAGATATTAATTCTGATAAAGATGAATCGATGTGTCTTTAAGGTAGAAAGTGTTAAATGATGAATGGTGTCATACTAAGGGCTCAGCATTGGTCTGTGCATCTGGTGGGTTAAGCACACAGTAATGGCAGTAGTTAGATTAGATTTGGTCGGCAAGGTTCTATGTTGTTGGGCCCATGCAGAGCTTCTACCCCTTCCACCAAAGCCACTAAGTTCATGGGCCTATTGATGTATTCCTCAAAGGCTGACTGAGGAACAAAGATTGGCTGACATCCATAGGTTGCATCATTTTGTCCATCTGGTCTTTCAGTTCCTTCTCTGAGATAGACGATTTCTGGTGAACATTCACATAAGACACAAGCATCCACATTTTGACTCCAGTCCTAGGGGTCCATCCATAGACCTTTTCACAGACCTCATTGTAATTGATAATTTAGAACTGTTGCTTTCTGGGCCCTGAGTAATTAGTCAAACCATTCATTAGTATTCAAGTGACTGTTTATATTCATATCTCAGGCCAACTTTCTAACCAAGTATACCGCTCAGAAATCTACCCCCTGGGACAATTTCCCTTCACTCATGTCTTCTGGGATATCCCTGAATAGCACTGTCTTGTAGCAGTACATTTCCAGCCAGCACCAACATATCATGCAGACTTATCTGTGAACCAGGTCTTAGTATTTCCTTCCTCCAGTGTTTGTTCATAGAGAACACTTTGTGAAACTGTATTCATGGATTAAAGAAGAAACATCAGTCCAATACCAAGAAGCACCTGAGTTTCCTTTTCATGTGAGTTACTCCACCTTTTGGACCTGCCTGAGCCTGGGCCCCAAGTACCACTGAATTGTGACTCAGTGGGTCATACTTTGCCTCCAGTCAATAGAATGTTGAGAGTTGTTTTTCAAACTGAGAGCAAATCTCTGTTAGAGGTCATAGTCTTGCTCCAGGGCTGTAGTCATCTGTATTGCAGTGTCCTGCTTTCTCTCATCCCTCTTCAATGTATCTTAATTGTGTTTATAACTGGCTTGCTCCTTTGAACATGTCATCGTTGTGTACAACATTACTGTAAATTATTGGAAAAGTTCAGGACCTTTTATTGGTGACAATTTATAGAGTACTGGAGTGCTGGTGCCTTATTTTAGACCAATTTTGTTAAGGCCATTAAATAAATTCATTTCAATAAATAAAATCCATATACATTTCATTTGGAGAAAACATTATGCTTGCATGTCAATATAAACAGAAAAGGGGAGCAAGGACTGGAAAAGAGAAAAGGTGGAGGAGAGATTTTCTAGCTTAAGATATGAGAAGATCCTTATATTGCTCTTAGTCTTGGCAGGGCATGGTGATAGACAGAATTATTTAGGCGTAAGTCTTTGATCCAGGTGATGTGCAGGCAGATTTTTACCTGAGGCTAACGTCAATGGCCATCCATGTTAAGACCCTGCTTAGAAAAAGAAACTGTGAGTAGTACATTTACTATGTTCAGCTCATTTCACCCCATCCTGAACGTGTATGGCACTCCTTCACTAGACACCATGTGACCCTTAATGCTATCATTCTCTTCCCATCCAGGCCAGGATCATCTGTCTCATGGGTTCACCCTCTTCACCTTGATCCACCTTATTTCCCCAAAGCCCTTCTCCCATAACCCCAGCTCCAATTCCTAATCCCCACATTTTCCTTTTTTTGGCTCTGGGTATTAGCCATTGAGCTGCATTTGGTTTTCCCCAGGAAGAAGCTGGAATAAGAAAGGATGGCTGGAAATGCTACTCATTGGTCCAAGCTCTATCATCTACACTATCATCAGATTTTTCATAATCTCAGCGTGGTTCCTGGGTGTTTTATGGAGAGACAGTATAAGGTAGTAATTAAATCAATGAGTTCTAGAAACAGATTGCCTGGGTCCAAATCCCTGCTCTACTTCTTAGCTCTGTGACCTGGGGTAGGCCTTTAACCTCTGTTCCTCAGTTTTTTCATCTATAAAATGAGGAAAATAATGTACTTATATTATAGAATTATATGAGAATTAATAAATTTATATGTGTAAACTACGTACAAGAGTGCCTGGTACATCCTAAGTGACTTACAAGTGTTTGCTATTATATCTTATTATATTATGCTAATAACCAATATGTCCTTTCTCTTTTTCCCACTGTATTTCAAAAGATCCTCTTCTGCTAGCCTCTATGGTATGGAGCCAAGTCTTAGAAAACAGATGACTATAAACCCTGCTTGAAATTCGGGGTGGAGGACAAAAAACAACTCCTCTTAATAGAAAAAGTATTGGCAAGTTAGTATATAAAGTAATAGGACAGACTATAATACTTTATTAGGCCCTGGACTGTGAAGACATATTAATTTGCTTAAGAGCATTAATGAATCCAGATAGTCAAGGGTAGATGTATAAGTGATTTATTCTAGTAAGCTTGATCATGAATGTATTAATCCTTTAAATACTTGATGATTTATACATTTGGAGAAAGGAAGGCTAGGAGGTCCCAGAACATTGTTAGATTCTTCTCCAATTCTCATCATTATTTATTGTTTCTATTTTCAAGTGGAGAAAAAAGTCAAATTACTCTTTTATTTTTCAAGATAAGGTGATTGACATGTTGCAATTTTGGCTTAGTACACTGTAAAGATGTTCATGACAAGTTAAAAAATTAGGAGATCAAAGTACCTTTCATGTTAGGCATTTAAAACAAAATTAGAATTTAATTTTGCAGTTTTAGTTAAAGAGGAATTAAAATTCAAGAATAAGCTCAACATTTTGCTATGGTTGGAAAGGACTGAGGATCAATCAGCTAAATTTGATGGTTTGTTATAACATGCATTCAGATATCCTCCCACTAACACACAATCACTAAGAGCAAAAAATTTATTTTTTTCTTTCTAAAAGGCTCCTGCTCAAATAAAGTTTTGAATTTCAAAAGGAAAGAGAAAACCAAAGCCATTTCATACAGTACTGACATTTATCAAGTACTTAAATATTTGATATTTGAATTTAGGTTAAGATATATTAACTTAGTGTTGTAGATTGTTTAAATAAATGACTGCAATTCTCCTTCCCTGTGTGTATGCCCCTTTGCAAAGTGTTTGCAGGTCCTCTCATCAGGAAATGAAGTTTATTTCCCCATCCTTTGAATATGAACTGGTCTTGTGATGTGTCTGACCAATAAAATATAGTGGAAGTGGTGCTGTTTCAGTTCCAGACCTAGGCCTTAGGAAGCCTTCCTCACTTTAGAGTGTTTGTAACCCTCTTACCACCATGTGAAAAGCCAGGCTAGCTTGCTGGGGAATAAGAGACTCAATGCTACATGGCTCAGTTGCCCTGGTGACAACTGGCCACCTGCTAGACATGTAAGTGGGAACATCCTGGACCAGGCAACCTGGAGAAGCAGAGTTGCCTAAATTTGATGTATAGCTATTTGGAGCTGCAAGATCAAATCTGGCTAATATCAGAAGGATCATCTTACTGAATCCAGACTGAACTGTATACCCGCAGATAGTAAATAGTAGTTGGTATCATGTTTGGAATAACAGCCAACATTTACTGAGTGCTTACTATGTGCCAGGCAGCATTCTAAATGCTTTATAGTTATTGACTCAATCCTCATAACAACTCTGTGATAAGGTTATAAATGAAGGAAGTGACAGGCAAAAGTAACATCTCAGCAAAATTCATTAGCCTAATTCCCCAGCTGCTGGCTGATAACAGGGCAAAGGTCAAGATGGAAAAAGCCGTCTCTTCACCGTCCTTCTCAATGAAGTTTCTTTAGAGTGGAGTTGGCTAACATTGCCTGTAAAGGGCCAGAGAGTAAATATTTTACAACTTTTTTTGGCCATCTTTTTCACAGCTACTTAGCTTTGCCTTTGTAGTGTAAAAGTAAGTAATATGTAAACAAATAAGACTGGGGTTCCAATAAAACAGTGAGCTGATTTGTCCTGTGGATCATAGTGTGTTAACCTCCGTTCTAGAAAATAAGCCCCAGTGACATAAAGTATCCATTGAACTTAATAAATTAGCTTATCCTTTATGCATCCAGCATGTACCTAGCTCTGAATCATCCTTGGGAGAACTGAGAAAATAGTTGCACAAGTCTTTTTCAGTAGGCCCTAATTATTCTGCAGGCTCCCAGTTAAAAAAGGTACTGTGGCTGTTAGTTTCACCTTAAATCTTGTTTGTTTTGTGGCTGTGGGATAACTGCTATAGCAATAGATAATATTTTTCCATGTTTGCTCCAATGGTAAAAAGAGATCCAGTCCAAGAAGAAGGAGGAGGGACTCTTCTAGAGGCCTAACAATTTTTTCTGGTGTCTGAGCTGGAATATGTCACTTCTCATTTCTGAGCCAAGCCTTAGCAAGAGAACAGGATTTTTCTGACTGGCTGGAACTAATCAGATCCTGCTTATGGAGCTGCAGTTGGATCAACAGTTACTCACCTGCTAACTGATATCATTTCTAATTTGCCCTCTCATTCAATTATAGTTTTTCTTATTTCAAATATAATTTTCCCTTAAAACTTTGAGCATATTGCTCCATTATTTTCTTGCCCGTAGTCATGTTGATATGAAATCAGATGTGTATCTAATTTTTGTTGTTTTGAAGTATAGTCTTTAATTTTTATTTTAGATATTTAAAAAATTTGTCTTTATTCCTGACAAATTTTATCATGATTTGAGTAGGAGTGAGTCTTTTTCATTCATCTTTCCCAGTACTCAATGGATTCTTTCTATATACAGACTCATGTCATTCATGAGCTCAGGGAATTTTTCTATCATTATTTTTTTTAAAGTATTTCTTCCTTCAATTCTGTCTCTTATCTGTAAGCAATATGACTAGTGTTTTAATAAAAAGTTGAAATTTGGACACAGACACACACACAGGGACAAAGCCATGTGAACATGAAGGGGTGATGCATCTGTAAGCCAAAAAATGCCAAAGGTTGTCAGTAAACCGACAGAAGCTAGGAGAGAGGCATAGACTAGATTCTTCCCCATAGCCCTCAGAACGAACAGTCTTTGCTGAGCCACCCACTGAGCCACCCAGCTACCTCTGTCTGTTTTTTTGAATTAAATTATATGCATTTTCTTCTATCTTTTTTAAGAAAATATTTATTTATTTATTTATTTATTTATTTATTTATTTATTTATTTATTTTCAGTGTTCCAAAATTCATTGTTTATGCCTCACACCCAGTGCTTCATGCAATACGTGCCTCAGTACCCACCGCCAAACTCACCCATCCCCCCACTCCCTCCCCTCCAAGACCCTCAGTTTCTTTCTGAGTCCAAAGTCTCTTATGTTTCATTTCCCTCCATGATTTACCCTACTTCCCATTTCCTTTCCTTCTCCTACTGTCCTCTATATTACTCCTTATGCACCACAAGTAAGTGAAACCATGTGATGCTTGACTTTCTCTACGTGGCTTATTTCACTCAGCATAATCTCTTCCAGTCTGGTCCATGTTGCTACAAGTTGGGTATTCATCCTTTCTGATGGAAGCGTATTATTCCATTGTATATATGTACCATATCTTCTTTATCCATTCATCTATTGAAGGGCACCTTGGCTCTTTCCATAGTTTGGAAATTGTGGCCATCGCTGCTATGAACATTGGGGTACATATAGTCCTTCTTTTCACTACATCTGTATCTTTGGTGTAAATACCTAGTAGTGCAATTGCAGAGTCATAGGGTAGCTCTATTTTTATTTTTTTAAGGAATCTCCACATTGTTTTCCAAAGCGGCTGCACCAGCTTGCATTCCCACCAACAGTGTAAGAGAGTTCCCCTTTCTCCACAGCCTCTCCAACACTTGTTTCCTGTCTTGTTAATTTTGGCCATTCTGACTGGTGTAAGGTAGTATCTCAGTGTGGTTTTGATTTGAATTTCCCTGATAGCTAGCAATGATGAACATTTTTTCATGTATCTGTTAGCCATTTGTACGTATTCTTTGGAGAAGTGCCTCTTCATGTCTCCTGCCCATTTTTTGATATGTTCATCTTCTTTTTGGATGTTGAAGTTGAGTAGTTCCTTATAGATCTTGGATATCAGCCCTTTGTAATGTCATTTGCAAATATCTTCTTCGATTCCGTGGGTTGACTCTTTGCTTTGTTGACTGTTTCCTTTGCTGTACAGATGCTTTTTATTTTGATGAAGTCCCAAAAGTTCATTTTTGCTTTTGTCTCCTTTGCCTTTGGAGACATGTCTTGAAAGAAGTTGCTGTGGCCAATGCCAAAGAGGTTACTGCCTATGCTCTCCTCTAGGATTATGATAGATTCCTGCCTTATGTTGAGGACTTTCATCCATTTTGAGTTTATCTTTGTGTGTGGCATAAGAAAATGGTCTAGTTTCATTCTTCTATATGTAGCTGTCCAATTTTCCCAGCACCATTTATTGAAAAGACTGTCTTTTTTCCACTGGATATTTTTTCCCACTTTGTCGAAGATGATTTGACCATAGATTTGTGGGTCCATATCTGGACTCTCACCTCTGTTCTGTTGGTCTATTTGTCTGTTTTTGTACCAGTACCATGCTGTCTTGGTGATCACAGCTTTGTAATAAAGCCTGAAATCAGGTAACGTGATGCCCCCAGCTTTGTTTTTCTTCTTCAACAATTCCTTAGCAATTTGGGGTCTTTTTTTTTTTTTGGTTCCATATAAATTTTAGGATTGTTTGTTCCAATGCTTTGAAGAATGTTGGTGGAATTTTGATCGGGATGGCATTGAAAGTATAGATTGCTCTGGGCACTATAGACATTGTAACAATGTTAATTCTGTGAGCATGGAATGCTCTTCCATCTTTTTGTGTCTTCTTCAATTTCTTTCATGAGTGTTCTGTAGTTCCTCGAGTACAGATCCTTAACTTCTTAGGTAAGGTTTATTCCTAGGTATCTTATGGTTTTTGGTGCTATAGTAAATGCAGTTGATTCTCTGATTTCCCTCCCTATAGTTTCATTGTTAGTGTCTAAGAATACCACTGATTTCTGTGCATCAATTTTGTATCCTGCCACATTACTGAATTGTTGTATGAGTTCTAGTAGTTTGGGGGGTAGAGTCTTTTGGGTTTTCCACATATAGTATCATGTCATCTGCAAAGAGTGAGAGTTTGACTTCTTCTTGCCAATTTGAATACCTTTTATTTCTTTCTGTTGTCTGATTGCTATTGCTAGGACTTCTAACACTACGTTGAACAGTAGTGCTGAGAGTGGGCATCCTTGTCTTGTTCCTGATCTCAGTGGGAAGGCTGTCAGTTTTTCCCTGTTGAGAATTATATCCAGTGTGGGTTTTTCATAGATTTTATGAGGTTGAGGAATGTTGCCTCTATCCCTATACTTTGAAGAGTTTTAATCAGGATCGGATGTTGTATTTTGTCAAATGCCTTTTCTGCATCAATTGAGAGTACCATGTGGTTCTTCTCTCTTCTCTTATTGATTTGTTCTATCACATTGATTGATTTACGAATGTTGAACCATCCTTGCATCCCTGGGTTAAATTCCACCTGGTCATGGTGGATAATCTTTTTAATGTATTGTTGGATTTTGTTAGCAAGGATCTTGTTGAGAATCTTGGCATCCATATTCATCAGAGATATTGGTCTGAAGTTCTCCTTTTTGGTGGGGTCTTTGGTTTGGGGATTAGAGTAATGCTGGCTTCATAGAAAGAGTCTGGAAGTTTTCCTTCTGTTTCTATTTTTTGAAACAGCTTCAGGAGAATAGGTGTTATTTCTTTTTGAATGTTTGGTAGAATTCCCCAGGGAATCTGTCTGGTCCTGGACTCCTGTTTTTTGGGAGGTTTTTGATCACTGCTTCAATCTCATTACTAGATATAGGTCTATTCAGATTATCAATGCCTTCCTGTTTCAGTCTTGGAAGTTTATAGGTTTCTAGGAATGTATCCCTATCTTCTAGGTTGTTAAACTTATTGACACATAATTGTTGATAATAATTTCTGATAATTGTTTCTATTTCCTTAGTGTTAATAGTGATGTCTCCCCTTTCATTCATAATTTTATTAATTTGGGTCTTCTCCCTTTTCTTTTGATTAGTTTGGCCAATGGTTTATCAATCTTATCGATTCTTTCAATGAACCAGCTTCTAGTTTCGTTGATGTGTTCTACTGTATCACTAGTTTCTCATTCATTGATCTCTGCTCTAATCTTAATTATTTACCGTCTTGTGTGAGGGGTTGGTTTAATTTGTTCTTGATTTTCCAGTTCTTTAAGGTGTAATGAGAGTTGGTGTATTCGGGATTTTTTAATTTTTTGAGTGAGGCTTGGATGGCTATGTATTTCCCCCTTAGGACTGCCTTTGGTGTATCCCATAGGCTTTGGATGGATGTATCTTCATTCTCATTGGTTTCCATGAAGTGTTTAAATTCTTCTTTGATTTCCTGGTTGATCCACAGATTCTTGAGCAGGATAGTCTTTAGCTTCCAAGTGTTTGGTTTTCTTTTGAACTTTTTGTTGTGATTGAGTTCCAGTTTCAAGGCATTGTGGTCAGAGATAATGCAGGGAATAATCTCAATCTTCTGGTATCAGTTGAGCCCTTTTTTGTGACCTACTATGTCATCTATTCTGTAGAAAGTTCCATGTGCACTTGAGAAGAATGAGTATTCTGCTGTTTTAGGGTTGAATGTTCTGAATATATCTATGAGATCAATCTGGTCCAATGTATCACTCAAAGCTCTTGTTTCTTTGTTGATTTTCTGGTTAGATGATCTGTCCATTGCTGAGAGTGGTGCATTAAGATCTCCTACACTTATTGTAATTGTATCAATATGACTCTTTATTTTGCTTAACAGTTGGCTTATGTAGTTGGCTGCTCCTATGTTGGGGGCAGAAATGTTTACAATTGCTAAATATTCTCAGTGTATAGCACCTTTTAGAATGATGTAGTGTCCTTCCGTGTCTCTGACTACAGTCTTTGGAATAAAATATAATTTGTCTGATATGAGCATCGCTACCCTGGCTTTCTATTGAGGTCCATTGTCATGAAAGATGGTCCTCCATCCCCTCACTTTCAATCTGCAAGTGTCTTTAGATTCAAAATGTGTCTCTTGTAAGCAGCATATGGATGGGTCCTGTTGTTTTATCCAGTCTGCAACCCTGTGCCTTTCTATTGGAGGATTTAGGCCATTCACATTCAGAGTGATTATTGATAGATATGTTTTTATTGACATCATGTTGCCTGTGAAGTTCATGTTTCTATAGATTACCTCTATACATTGCTGTTCTGTGTCACTCTTGGGTTCCTTTCTCTTTTATAGAACCCTCCTTAATATTTCTTGTAGTGATGGCTTGGTGGTCGCATAATCTTTTAGACCTTGCCAGTCCTGGAAGCTCTTTATCTCTCCTTCCATTTTGGAAGCCAACCTTGCTGGGTACATTGTCCTTGGTTGCACATTTTTTTCATGTAATATCCTGAATATGTCTTGCCAGCCCTTTCTGGCTTGCTAGGTTTCTGTGGATAGGTCTGACATTATTCTGATGGTCCTCCCTCTGTATGTAAAGGATCACTGCCGGGGGCCAACCTTAGCAACAGTCAAGGCTTCCAGAAGGTGGGGACGGCATCGGTGATATGAAATGAGAGAGCCCCGAAGATTCTTTTCCGATCACCTGCCAGGCATCTCTGCCTTGCTGGCTCTCAATGTCTCTATTTATAAGCAAAAAGTTAAAGATTCTCATGAAGGAAAATTTTTTTACAGAGAGTGATTTTTGATTATACAGTGTCTTTGTTAGAGAAACATGGTGCTTGATCAGTGAAACATATTTTTGCAGGTGCACCTATCTACAATTCAGAGTTAACTCCTTAAACCAAACCAAGGACATGTTATTCAGTAAGGTTTTTTACAGTTTCTTACATTTGGTACCTAGACGATAAAGGGTTGACTAATGATATGGTGTTTTTTAAGCAGGTCTTACAAACAAGAAGGCAGTTGAAAGGCTTAGATAAGTTGTGTACAAAGTTTTAGCTACATTATTAATACAATGACCAAAAGTTAGTCTGTCTGGCATCAAGGAGAAAGATAACTTATTTTGCAAAGGTAAAAGCCCTTGCTCAAGCCTCTTTTCTATGACTGAGTGCAGAACTCTTTAGTTATGGATCTTTTGTGTGTGTGGCAATGTCCTTGTTAGTACAGTTTTATTTCTTATATTAAGCCCGTTATTTAACCATTTAAGAGCCTTGACAATCTCCTCCACAGAGCTGCAGGATAGCTAAGATTAAGCTATTTTTAATGATGGGAAGTAGAAACAAAAGCATTTTTCTATATACTAGACATGGTTTTTAAATGTCAAGCATTCCGTACAAAGAATAGCAAACAAGTAGGGTGGAGAAACTGCTGCCCTGCACAAATTCCTCATACTATGTGGGAGGGTCAGTGTTCCTTGCCTTGTAGAGGGAAATCACCCAATTGACCATGCAGGTGACTCACGGCAGATCACCTCCCCCTAGCTGCCCTTAAGACATATTCTTTGACTTTATGATTCATGAATTTTACAATTATGTACCTGGAGGTTTTTCTAGCTTCAGTGATCTTCAAGGGTGTCCTCTCTGCTTCTAGGACCCAAACACTTGTTTCATTTCCCAGATTAGGGAAATTTTCATCCATGATTTGTTCAACTATATGTTCTAGGCTTCTCTCTTTCTCAATTCCCTTGGGGATTCCAATAATTCTGATATTGGATCGTTTCATGGCATCACTTATTTCCCAATTCTATTTTCCTGGGATTTAGCTGTTTGTTCCAAGACTACTCTTGCTCCTCCGTCTCAATCCATCTGTCTTCTAAATCACTAATACAATCTTCAGTTTCACCTACCCTAGCTGTAAGTGTATTTAAATTAGATTGCATCTCATTAATAGCCTTTTTAACCTCTTCTAGTTTGGTTTTCACTTCTGTCCTAGAGCTTCTATCTTGCCACTAATGTTCTTTTCCAACTTAGCCATTGCTTGGATGATTGCTACCCTGAATCCCATTTCTGTCATATTGTTTATGTTCATTTCCAGTAGTTCTGTGACAGGGGTTGCAGTCTCTAGGTTTTTCTTCTGTTGGTTGTTCCTCCTCTGAGTCATTTTGGTGAAAGGTGGTTAATAGGAATGAAGGATTACCTTAAAGCTTATAACTATATGTATATTTAAAATAAAAAATAAAGAAAAAAAGAGAGAAAAAAGAAAAAAACAGAAAAAACAAACAAAAGAAGCAACAACAACAACAACAACAACAACAACAACAAAACACAGGTATGTGTTTGAAAAAAGTTCAAGGTAAAAAGTTATTATGGACTGTTGTGTTAAGTATCACGTTGTAATAATAAGTGGACTAAAAATAAAAGAACAAAAACTGTGAGAACGAATTTTAAATTTTAAGTGAAAACTTAAGAAATAAAAATGGAAAAAAGTTAAAAAGAAAATAAAGTGAAAAGCTGTATCTATAAAGCATACAGCTTTTGGGGTAGTACCCGGAGCTTAATATATTGCTTTTTCCCTGATGTTGGGGTTTTACAATTTTATGGAGACCCTTTGGTGTTGTCCTCTTGTTCTTCAGGCTTGCCATCTGCGGGAGGGGTCTGCTGCACTGTTTTTCAGTCAGTGCTCCCTGCACTGAGTCTCTTTGCCCCCTTTCTAGGGGCTGGGCTCCATGGCAACCAGGTTTTCAGTCTTTTGTTCTCTGGAGGATTTGTTCGTTTGTGGCTTTTTGCAACTTTTCAGAAAGTCAGGTCAGAGCAAGATGTTTGTGCCCAGACCTCTGTCTCAGAGAGAGGCCTCAACTAGCAACCTTCTGGATGGTGTAGGGCACACAGACTCTCTCTGTATTTTCCCCTTTATCTCACCACTTCTCCCAGGGAATGAGCATCCACAGCTGCTAGTCAGAATGGTGCCTGAAGCCCCTGCCTGTCGCTTCACTCCCACGCCATGGAAAGCATGACTGATTTTGGATCATGAGACCTTGTCTCTGCTCAGAGAGTCTCTGTAGTGCACACCATGCAGGAAGGACTGAGATCCCGTGGTCCCACAGAATCACCTCCCTTGCAGGTTGTGCACGCCTGGCCAAGGGGCAAAAAAAATTGGCAGAAAAAAGCAGCAGTTTTAAAGATACGCCACACCACCAAGTTCCCTCACACAGCACCAGGGAGCGCTTTCTATCCCCAGCCCGGCTGCAGCTTTATATCCCCGGCAATGGAGATCAGCTTTCTCTGGTTGCACTTCCACCAGCTCTCCTGAGGAGGCTGCCCTTGAGGTTGGAGCCCGCTGAGGCAACGCTGGGGTCTCGGTGCAGCGGACTCTGGAGAGCCCACAGGTGTCCACATGGACAGGCCCCTGACGCCCAGCTGTTGCTGCCTCAAAGCAAAACGCCACACCCAGGGACTGGCGACAGTCACTCTTACTCACGCAGGTGCAACACAGGCACACGAGGAGGTAAGAATCCAGGGTGTCACCCGCCACCACAATCTACGTGGCACGCAGACAGAGGATCTCCCGAGAATGTTTTGGAGGCAGGACGGGTCGATGTCTGTGAAGGTGCGCATGCCTAGGCTGTTGGCCTTCTGCCTCCTGCTGTCTTCCTGCCCCAATCGGCCCAGGTCTTGTCCGTGAAGTTGACTCGCTTGTTGAGGAATGAGGCTGCTGTGGCGTTGCTGACATTTTCCTCCTCAGAAAGCACCATGTTCTTTCCTTCAAAGAAACTGCCTTCTGCATTGTTGAAGCAATGGCTGTTTTTTTTTTTTTTTCCCAGCTTCCATCTCCCAGGTTCCCATTTTCCAGGCTCAGGCAGTTAGCTTGCCACGCTACAGGTATGTGTGTGTGTGGCTTATCTCCTGCCTCATCCTAGCCGACGTCCACCCATGCCTGCATGAGCACCACCACCGCCGGGTCGCTGGTGGGTGTGGAACTCCGGCTTGCGCCCATAGGACCCCTTCTCTTACAGTTGAAGGTGCTCGTTTCTGCCCGGGGGAGTTCTGGTTACCATGTCTGAATGTAGCATCCCCACTATTGGATTCTTTATGAATTTTAGATATTAACCCCTTATCTGATATATAATTTGCAGATGTTCTTCTCCTATTTTATAGGTTGTCTTTTTCATTTTGTTGATTGTTTCTTTTACTGTACAGAAGCTTTTTAGTTTGATATTCTACGATTAATGTTTTGCTTTTGTTGTGCTTTGGTGTCATATCCAAAAAACTGTTGTCGAGGAGTCAAGATGGCGGAAGGCCAGGTGACCACATTTCAGGGAGTTCCCTGAAGAGAGCTGAATTCCAGCAAAAAAACCACTACAGGACCACTGTGAACACCCATGAAATCAGCCTGAAATGTGATATTTCGCACTTCTGGATCATCACGGGAGACAAGGACCATCGGCAAAAAGGTAGAAACAAGTAAGAGGGACTGGAGGCTTGCCCCCAGAGACAGGGGTGTGGGGGAGAAAGCCCGCAGAGCTGAACCATTGAAAGCAAATACCCCCAAACGAAAGTGCTCTGTGAGTGAGGAATAACAACAGATTACAGTCTGAATCGGGGCGAGACAGAAACGGGAACACAGCGGAGCCCACGGCAAGGCAAGGAGACTTTTAAAAATTTTTTTTCTGCCGCCGCCTCCACAGAGAGAGTGGCAGGCGTGGATTCTATTTTTATGCCACTGCTTTTCTCTCCTGTTTCTCTCCACCCCGTGGGCTGGGCGCGGACCCCTCAGGGAAGGTGATTTTACAGACTTGTGTGGGACC
The DNA here is from genome assembly GCA_004023965.1 of Spilogale gracilis. NCBI lineage: Eukaryota > Metazoa > Chordata > Mammalia > Carnivora > Mephitidae > Spilogale > Spilogale gracilis. The sequence continues at coordinate 2,254 of PITA01012715.1, read as the reverse complement.
GGAGAGGCCCCGAGTCCCGGGGCACAGACAAGGTTGCGCGATCCAAAAGGAGTTCTGGCTTTGAGGTGCGGGAGTGAAGCAACAAGCGGGGGCATGGGCAGAAATCAATACAACATCTGTGCCAGCCTGGCTGTGACAGGCTGCCAACTGGAAGGCTGGAAAGAGCCCCTCTCTGTGTAGAGGATCTCTCTAGGAGGGAGGTCTGGGCACAGACATCTTGCTCCGACCTGACTTCCTCAGCAGCTGAAAAAAGACGTTAAAATAACAACGCTCCGCTACCAGAGAACTGTAACCTGATAACCTGGTTACCATTGAGACCAGCCTCTAGCAAGGGGGCAGAGAGACACAGCCCAGGTAGAAGGACTGAAACTCTGCGGCAGGCCCCGCCCCCAGAAAGCAAGCCAGAAGCTCAGGAGGACAGCACTCCAATGCAAAACCCCAAATCGGGGGAAAGGCAATTTATTAAACTCCTGGCACTGACTACAAGTACCAAAAGCCCTACAACTCATTGATACAGTTTTCTACCTTATTTACTTTTTTAAACCTTTTTCTATTTTTACTTTTAAAGCTTCCACTTTAAGCTTAAAAATACATTCTCACGGTTTTTCTTCTTTCAATATTTAACCCACTTCTTATCACAACATGATACCCAATACAACACCCCATAACATTTTTTTTTTCTTTTTTACCCTGAAATTTTTTCAAACACACTCCTGTATTTTCTGCTTTTGTTGTTGCCTCTTGTTTCCCTGTTTGCTTTCTCTGTTTTTCCCTTTCTTCTCTCCTCTTTCCTTTATTCTCTCTTTTATGTGTACATGTAGATATAAGCTTCAAGTCAATCCCACATCCCTAGTCAATACTACCCCTATATACAACCAGTTCTAATCCCCCTATATCTTTTGAAAGTGGGCTCCTCCAACAATAATAACAAGACAAACGCGGGAGCATCTGAAACGCATTCCTTGCCCACAAGGAGTGTCTGCCCTCACCTTCCCATTCTAGTTTGTCAGTGTGTTTGTGTAATTGTCTTTGCTTTTATATTATATAAATACTGGTCTTGGGGGTCATATAGGTTGGGCTTCACTTTTTGATCTCAGCATTTACCCTTGATAACCCTTTTCTTTACTCTGTAACAGTTTTGTACCATATAAATCCTACCACTGGGTCCCGCTCTGGCAGGGGTGTCTTTTCTTGCTTCCTCTCTTCTGTTTTCTTTTTTCTTTCTCCTCCCTTTTCGGTGGTGAACTCAAGTTGCTCCAAAACCTTCCAACGACCAATCCACCTAGATAGTGGCTGATATATTTAGCCATACTCCCCCTCAACCACTCCTCGCCACAATGACTCGGAGAAGGAACACCCAACAGAAGAAGAACCCTGAGACTGCAACCTCGGTCACAGAATTACTGGAAATGAACATAAACAATATGACAGATATGGAATTCAGGGCAGCAATAGTCCAAGCAATAGTCAATTTAAAAAGAACATTAGTCTCAAAGTGGAAGCCATGGTAACAGAAGTGAAAGCTGAGGTTAGAAAGGCTATAGATGAGATGCAATCTAATTTAAATATGTTAACAGCCAGAGTAAGTGCAACTGAAGATTGTATAAGTGATTTAGAAGACAGATGGATTAAGAAGGAGGAGCAAGAGAAGTCTTGGAGCAAACAACTAAAATCCCAAGAAAACAGAATAAGGGAAATGAATGATGCCATGAAACGCTCCAATATCAGAATTGGAATCCCTGAAGGAATTGAGAGAGAGAGAGAAACCTAGAAAATATTGTCAAACAAATCATGGATGAAAATTTCCCAAATCTGAGGAATGAAATAAATGTTCATGTCCTAGAAGTAGAGAGGACACCCCCCAAGATCAGTGAGGCCAGAAAAACCTCCAGGCACATAATAGTAAAATTCTTGAAATATAAAACCAAAGAACATGTCTTAGGGGCAGCTAGGAGAAAGCGATCCCTTACCTATAGAGGGAGGACCATCAGAATAACGTCAGACCTTTCCACAGAAACCTGGCAAGCCAGAAAAGGCTGGCAAGATATATTCAGAAAGTTACATGACAAAAATATGCAACCAAGGATAATGTATCCAGCAAGGTTGACTTTCAAAATGGAAGGAGAAATAAAGAGCTTCCAAGACCGCCAAGGTCTAAAAGATTATGCAACCACCAAGCCAGCACTACAAGAAATACTAAGAGGGGTTCTATAGAGGAGAAACGAACCCAAGAGTGACACAAAACAGAAATATA
>PITA01012714.1:0-60566 GCA_004023965.1 Spilogale gracilis | reverse complement strand
GCAGTTTCCCTGCTGAGAAGAAGCCTGATTTGGGACTTGATCCCAGGACCCCGGGATCATGACCTGAGCTGAAGGTAGATGCTTAACCAACTGAGCCACTGAGGCATCCCCCCTCCTTTAAAAAAAAAAAAAGATTTATTTACTTACAGAGAGAGAGAGAGAGAGAGAGAGAGAGAGAGAGAATGAACGGGGTGGGGGAGCATTGAGGAGCAGAGAGAGAAAGAGAGAATCCTTGAGCTGACTCCCCACTGGGCACAAGACTGAATCCCAGGACCCCGAGATCATGACCTGAGCTGCACTCAAGAGGGGGATGCTCAATTGACTGAGCCACTCGGGTGTCTCTTAAATTTCTTTCAAAACATGAGTTTGGGGAGTGAGACAGGACAGCTCATGGATGGTATTTTAAAAAAATGGTGGAAATAAGACCGAGGTATTAGGAAAAGCAGATTTGTGCAGCTTTAACCAAATCCAACAGATGGGATGACATAAAAAAATCATGATCTCCTTAATTTATCAAGCTCCTGTGAAAGATGATACTAGTAATTGTGAACACTTACTGAATCCTTGTCAGGCACCAGCTGTCTCATGTGTGTAGTCCCATTTGATCCCGGACTATGTACAAGGCAATAGTAGCTGCTGTAACAAAGAAAGCCAGAGACATCTGTGGAGTAACTGTGTCCCTAGATTAACATAGTAGCAATTCATTGTTCACTCATGTAACATTTCAGTGTAGGTGATTCCCGTGGATGGCAGCTCTCCTCCACACAGTGATTCAGGGATCAGGCAATTCCCATATTGTGGCTTTACTGCTTCCCAGGGTCTTGGAGACCTCTGTATCTCAGTGGCAGAGGAAAGCGAAGGCATGTCTGCTTTGTAAAGGGCCAGGCACCGCTCAACCTTTACAGGTAGAACCAGTCACATGACCTCATGAGGATGTAGGGCTGCTGGTAAATATCATGCCTGGCTGAGTGGCCACTTCCTGGCTTCCTGGCAATGACCCCCCCCCCCCACTACCGAAGGAGTAGAACAATTTTTAGTGGACAGCCAGCTGTTTCTATCACACCTTATGTCGTAGAGAGGACAATCATACCCATTTTACAGATGAGGAAACTGAGACCCAGAGCATCTGGTCTGGGTCATGGAGCTTGTAAGTGGCAGAGCTGGGACATCAACCCAACTCTGTGAGTTCAGAGCTCTTGCATTCAACCACTATGCTATTAATTTGAAGCAAGCATTTAGGTTCTTCCAGCTAGAAAATTCTATAGAAGAATTTTTCCCCTGTGGTTTTCCCATAGTGACTGAAATGTCCAAGCAAAGTCTGTCTGGAGACCGTGCTGATGAGGTCATGATGCCAGACATGGTTTCAGCCTTCAAGATTTTATCCACTTGGAGAAATGATCATTCCCAGAAAGTTGACCCACATTTTGGACTCCTGCCAGAAATCAAGGCATGGTACCATCTGTAAGAGATAAATAAATCAAAATATCATCAGCAGATAACCGGGTACCATCTGCTGCCATGTCAGTTGAGCTGGCAGAGGCCTCTGGAAGATTCCAGGGAGGGCGTGCCAAGGCTCCGTTGCCAGCCTGGATCGCGAGAGGAGAAGCTTTGCACAAGATCTGCTGGCATTTTCCTTCATCCTCTGATCTTGGAGCTGAATTCCTTGAATCCAGCCAGCGAAGGCGTGTGAACTTTTGCCCTTGCCAAAAAGTTAAAATGACTTTGCCTCGGCCATGGCTGTTGGGGGCTGGGACCAGCTCGTCGCTGCCCTCCTAGCAAGTCAAAAACACCTGCTATAGGGGCGCCTGGGTGGCTCAGTTGGTTAAGCGACTGCCTTCGGCTCAGGTCATGATCCCGGAGATCCGGGATCGAGCCCCACATCGGGCTTCCTGCTTTGGCGGGAGGCCTGCTTCTCCCTCTCTCACTCCCCTTGCTTGTGTTCCCTCTCTAGCTGTGTTTCTCTCTGTCAAATAAATAAATAAAATCTTTAAAAAAAAAAAAAAACAAAAAAAAAAAACAAAAAAAAAACACCTGCTATAGAGAAAGATGAGCCATGCGGCTGCCAGGAGGTTGGGTTCCGTGGAATCTGGGTCTCAGAACCAAACTCCGAATCAGTCACGCTTGGGTCCTGTTGGCTGGGTATCTGCAAATGCGGTCACCTCCTGGTGGCTGCTAGATTTCTCCCTACACGTGTGGAGTCCTCTTTGGAGGGTATCTGGAACTTCCCTTGGGAAGAATGGAGTTTTCTAGAACCTGCTTATTCTGCGAGGAGGCAGTTGTGGCCAAATGTAAAGGCTCTGCTGAGCCCACTCGGTTTTGAACCCTGGCTCCCACCACTGGCCCAGTGAACTTAGACAAGTTCCCCGGTTTTCCTATGCCTCAGTTTCTTCATCAGTAAAAGTGGGGTTAGTAGCTTGTAAAGCACTCTGGACCAGGCACAAAGTCCGTGCACCGTATATGTTAGCAAATATTCGTTGGCTGGCTGTGTGAGACCAGTGTGACTGCTTCTCTCTCCCACCAGTCCCCTCCCCATGGGTCCCCTGACACCGTTCCCCATCCCACCCTGCACGGAAACCTCAACTACACCATCTGGCGGGGTATGGAATTAAGTCACAATCCTCAGACCTGGGATCTGGGGACCCAGCCAAGGACGCCAGTCTCCCCAGTGCCCCTCCCACTAGCTGCCCATCTTCCCACCACCAGCCTGACCTGGGCTCCGGCGTGTTCATGCCAAGGGCAACTTGGCCAACCCTCAGCACTCCCCAGTCCTTTTGCCAGCCTTGGGCATCTGCTTCTGGCCACCTCCCTGCTTCTGCCTGCACCCCTGCCAGGTTGCCTCCACCTGCTCAGAGTGAGGTCGCACCATTATGGCCTCCTGCTTCTGGCTTGGAAAGACTTCCTGGCTCTCCTCAGGAAGAGTCAGTGTGTCTCCAACCTAGGATCCAGAGAAGGAATCCAAGATCAAAAATGGCTCTTACAGAGCCAAGCACATGACAGGTGTCTGCACGCATTCTCCTGTTTTCATCCCTTTTCAAGCATCCACTTTGCAAGCCAAGCGCCCGATGACTGTCATTTGGCAGGTCAGGGAAAGGCTCTGAACGGCGAAGTCACTCTGTGAGGTCATGTGACTAAGAAGAGGCAGAGGAGGGATTTGAACTCATGTCTTCTGGCCTCTGAGCCCAGACATCTCCATTTGCCTCTGAAGAGCACCCTTTTTTAAGGACGGAGCCTTGAGAACTCTGATGATTGACCATGGTGGTGGCACAAGCCCATCAAGTGGGTCCTGCAGATGTTGTCTGGTGGTTTAAATCCCAAGTGGAGATGTTTTGTTTTACCTTGTTCAGCCCTCAAGCAACCCCACGAGGGTATTGTGGGTAAAACAGGTAAAACCCATCGTTTCCCCCACAGTTCCACAGCTAGTGGGTGGCAGAGCTGGGATTTGAACTCAGGTCCCTCTGCAGTCAGAGCCCAGGCTTTTCACCAGGAAGCACACCCCACTGGCCCCTGTGAGCCCCGGTGTGCCTGGCTCTGCTTGCCGTGGCCACACCACAGCCTTTTCCTCAAGTAGACTGGACCCAGAGGAGGGACCGCAGCGCGGGCTTCCTGGCATCAGGAGGGAGTGGTGAGCCAGAGCGGGGGCAGCTGTGACCTGGCCGGTTGCGCCCGTGGTGGATTCCTGGAAGCCTCGCTTCTGTTGGGGACGCGTGCCAGGTGCTTTCGTTGATGCCGGATCGATGTGCCCGCTGGCAAGCTCCAGCCGTTGTGCTGAGGGCAATTTCTGAGGCTCCCGCTTCCCGGCCCTGAGCTCAGCCGGGTTCCTGCAGACAGTGGGCAGAATCTGTCCGCAGTGAGGGTGGGCAGGGACCTCTCGGGTTAGAGGTGTTATTCCCTTGCTGCCAAAAGCCGCCAGCCCCATATGGTGATGTCACAGAGTTTAGGAAGAAACAACCTTACATTTGTCTTTTCTGAGCAAGTGAGCAAACCCTTCAAAAAAGACATTTAGACACAACTTCTGGGATTTGTTTCAAGAGAACCCCATGGGGTGGGAGCTATGGGCATAAAGAGACAAGACTGGCCACGGAGTGGGGGTGGGGACGTGGGACTCCTTGCACAGTGTCTCTCTGCTTTTGTATAAGATGGGAATTTCCCATAATAAAATGCTTAAGAAGGATGTTTCAGAGACACTTGATTTGCCTGAGGCCAAGAGTCTTGTCAGGCTGTGGAATGTCCTGGGTCTCTGTCCTGCTTCTGGACAATCAGTCTCTTGCATGATGGAAAGAGCTTTGGAAAGACAGGGAGCTGAGCCCACATCTTGATTCTGCCACCTCCTGGCTGTATGACCTTGGGTAGGTTGCTTTGCCTGCGTGAGCCTCACTTCCTCATCTGTATGATGGGGATAGATACTGACCTCATTCAATTATGACACATGCCAAGTTTTTCCCGCGGTGCTTTCCCTGGGCTCTCCTTGGGTCACTGGATCCGGAGTCTTGGGCAACATAACACATTCTTGCTTCCACCTGCTGGCGGAGGAGAGCTGTCATTTATAGCCTCTAAGGGGGTGGAGTCAGAGGGGCCAAGCTGTGCCTGAGATAGAGTGAGACAATGTAATGAGAGATACCATGATATAATGCTGGACATTCAGAGCCAGGAGACCTCTCTTTGCAGAGAGGGTGGGTGGTGGGTGAACAAGGCAGTCTTCTTGGTGGGGGTGTAGGGTGGGCATTGAGCTGGATCCCAAAAGGCTAGGAATGGCTCAGATATGGAGAAGTGGAAGGAGAGAAGATGTTGAGAAGGGGAGTTGGGAAAATGTAAGGCTGTACATAGGAATGCTGTCAGCAGCAGGAAAGGAGGGTGTGGGGCATTCAGAGTCATGTCCAGGTGATTTTCAAGTGTCCCTGCACCATGGTGGGCGTGAGACTGGGTGTGGCTGCCCCACGGGGTTCCTCCTCCTCACTTCATAGTGAAGACACCCTCCTTCTCTTTGCCTCTCTTATCCTAGATTGGCCCCGAGTCGGCCCAGCTCAGCTCAGCTTCCTGTCTCACCTTTGCCTGTAGGTGTGGCCACACCTGTAGGATTCTGCAGAAGTAGAATCCGGTATTTGGTGTAATTCTTTTTTTAAAAGATTTTATTTATTTATTTGACAGAGAGAAACACAGCGAGAGAGGGAACACAAGCAGGGGGAGTGAGAGAGGGAGAAGCAGGCTTCCTGCCGAGCAGAGAGCCTGATGTGGGGCTCGATCCTGGGAGTCTGGGATCATGACCTGAGTGGAAGGCAGAAGCTTTAACGACGGAGCCACCCAGGCGTGCCTGGTGTAATTCTTGATAAAGGCAATTTATGGAATGCTCTTCATTTATTCGTTAATCCACAATCATGTCTGGAGCCCCAGGCATTGAAGATGCAGCAGTGAATAGGACCGGGGTCCCAGAGCTTCTTCTCATTTTGGAGATGCTAGGCGTTGTTCAGAAGAGCTGGGGAACACCCTTCTTTGGTGCAAGGATTTTGAGTGGTTGAAAACATACATTTTAATAAATATAAGAAAGGAAGAGCCAAAGGGCGAGGACTTACCTTTTGGTTCACTGTGCTCTCCCCAGCACCTAGAACAGTCGGTGCCTGGCATGTGGGAGGCACCCAGTAAATGTTGGTTGAATACAGTTGTATGAATACAAAGCACTGATAGCGGGAATCTAAGAGAAGAATGTTTATGGGGATCAAAATTAATTCAAATGTATCTCCAAATCACTGCTTGATGTGATTTGGATTCCCAGGATTCAGAGAGGGAGAGAGGGAAGGGAAGAGAGTGGGTAAGGAAGAGTGGGGGCGAAGAATTCTGCATTATTGCATTCTTTCCAGGCAGCCTTCAGCCTGCTACAGAATATGGTCAGACCCACAGTCCGTACCTCTCTGCTTGGGTATAACGCTCACAGCCGAGAAGTCCTTCATACATCCCGTAGAGGACACAGACAATAAGCAAATAATCAAATACATACACAAGATCATCTCAGATAGTGATGGTGGTGATGGTGGAAGTCTGTGCCGGAGTGGGGGTGGGGTGGGGATGGGGGTGGAAGGTGGATGGGAGGAACCGAGAAGGTGGTGGTGGTGGGGGACTGCCTTCTGCAGAAGGAGTGGCCGCTGTGCCCTCTGGTTTCACACTGGTTCTGGCCAGTGGGAAGAGACAGTAGGAAATCAGGTAAGGGTATTTCCCCCCTCTCCTGCCTCACTTTCTCCCTCTTGAGGTTTTGACAGTGACGTGTTCCTCTAAGGTGAGGTCCCCAGACCAGTAGCATTAGCAGCCCCTGGGAACTTCTTAGAAATGCAGGTTCTTGAGTCCTACACCCCAAAATTTCTGGTTCTGATGCTTTTTTTCAGTGTGGCTGAGCTCCCCGTGCTGACTCCACCCCTGTGGCTTCACCTCTTGCAGGTTTCTTTCCCTTGCCTGACCCCCTGGGCTGGGGGAAGGTGAGCTGCTCTCTTTTGCCTTTTCAATATCTTAGTAGCTCACTGTGAGCCAGAGGGAATCAGAGTGAGAGGTAACAGTGGGAGAAAGGGCATCTTCAAGGGGCAAAAATGAGGCAATTACTGGACAATGCCCATGGGTTTGGGGAAGACACGGGATAGTGCAGGGCACATCCTAGGCACGGGCTCATGGGGGAATGTCCCTACTGCTGCCACTTGGCAGTGTGGACTCCTGCCCATGGAACTGTCCTAGCTGTACCGTCCAGTAGTTGGCAGCATGCCTACTGGTTCACCCTATTATAGGTACTATGGAAATGCTAGCATTGGTGGGTTTCACTTTATATAGATAGGGAAACTGAGGCACCAGAAGGTTAATATTGAGTCACACATCTAGTAAGTGGTGGAGCCAAGGTGAACCCAGGCCAGCCTGGCAACAGGGCCCCTGCTTTCAGCCCCACACCCCACCTCCACCCACCAAGATGGTGGTCTGTGAATCAGTCTGATTTCCTCACCATTAGACCACAGAGGCCATGCCCCGTGTTTCCTCTGAGTCCTATTTGATGAGGACAGTGGTGTCGATACCCACCACTTCCTAAGTAACTGCTCTGGTCTAGGCATCACATCTAAGCTCTGTGCCTATGTCAAGTCTAAGGGTGCTGTACCCATTAAACAATCAAGGAAATCAAGGCACAGAAAGACTGGGGACTCATGTGGTGGGAAATGACAGGGTTGGGATTTGAACCCAGTTCTTTTGATCCCAGAACTTGGGCTCTTGTCCACTCTGCTATCCTTCCCCACAGACACTGTTGCTTGAAGGAGTGTCCCTTGCCATACTACAATCCATCACTAAGATGATTTACTATTGTTTTTCTAATGTTGAAAATAGATTTTTCTCCAAATCAGATTGGAGTATGAAACTCAGCCTAGCTGCTAGCTGGAATCACCTGGGGAGTTTTTAAAACCCCTCTAAAGATTAGACCCCACAGTGATCAATTAAATCAGGGTCTCTGTGGGTGAGGCTTGGGCTTCCCAGGGCTGAGACCCACTTCAATTGGATGAACTCTAGGATCCTTCCCAGCTTTCATGTTCTAGGGTTCACAGAAGGTACGCTGCCATCAGGTGGCAGTAATAAGCCACAGCTCCATGATCTATTTGACAAGCCTCAGTCTGAAGAAATAAAAGGCTCTTGTCTTTAGTTTTATTTCCCAATTAAATCTCTTAGTTAAATATAACAACTTAATGATAATTGACAAAGATTTTTTAAAGGCTACTTTTAAAAGCCATAAGACAATATGGTACAGTTTGATATCTTTCACACAAATGGTTAGCTAATTTTTATCATGAAGAGGAGGGTTTGGAGAAAAACTCCCTTATGTGTTTGGATTTCAATCATTAGACCATTGAACTATCTAGTCTTCCTTATGTTATTACTATGATTTTTTCTTAAACTTCAACATTGACCATCTCTGCTCAAATGTCTCCCATTTAGTCTTGTCCTTGTAACAGAAATAGAAGTGTGAGAGCCATTTTATTTGGTCCCTGGTGGATTTTCCCTGGTTGCACTGGGGGAAGGGGGCAGTATGTTCTCAGGGGATTCCTTTCAGGATCTGGCAGCTCTATCTACCCAGTAGGAATAGCTGGCTGCAGAAGGAAGTTCTCACATAGCAAATTGGAATAGATAGCTGGAAAAGTGTTAGGGCATGGAGTTTGGAGTCTACAGATCTGGACCGAGTACTGCTTCATCATGACTGGCTGTGTGGTCTTGGGCAAGTCACTGAAAGCTCAGGGCTTCAGTCTGCTTGTCTCTAAATAGGGATTCTCGGAGCTATATCATCACAGGTTATTATGGGATCAAAGAGAAGGCAAACACACTTTTACAATAAAACCACTCAACAAACTAGGAATAGGAGGAATGTCCTCAACTTGATAAAGATTATTCATGAAAAGCCTACAGAAAACATCATACTTAATGGTATAAGAATAAACAATTTTCCCCTAAGATCAGGAACAAGACAAGGACATTTGTTCTTGCCATTTCTATTCAACATTATGCTGGAGATTTTAACCAGAGCAATTAGGCAATAAAAGGAAGTAGAAGATAATGAAGATTGGAAAGGAAGAAGTAAAACTATTTCTATTTGTGGATGGCATGATCTTGTATATAGTAAATCATAAGATTCCACTGAAAACTATAAGAACTCATAAACGAATTCAGCAAGATTGTTGGTACCAAGTCAATATACAAAAATTAATCATATTTTTATATCATAGCAATGAACAATCTGAAAATGGAATTAAGAAAACAATCCCATGTACAATAGCATCAGAAAGCATAATATTCTTAGGAATAAATCTAATAAAAGAAATGCAAAACTTATATTCCATAAATTAAAGAACATTATTGGAAGAAATTAAAGAGGATCTAAATAAGTGGAAAGACATCCCATGTTCATGGATTGGAATACTTAATATTATTAAGATGGCAATATCCCCCAAATTCACACAGTGAAATCCCTATTAAAATTCCCATTGGCAGGGTGCCTGGCTGGCTCAGTCAGTAGAGAATGCAATTCTTGATCTCTGGGTTGTAAGTTCAAGCCCCATGTTGGGTGTAGAGATTACTTAAAAATAAAAATCTTAAAAGAAAAATCCAACTGCCCTCCCCTGAAAAGGACAAGTTGATTGTAAAATCCATATAGAACAGTGCCTGGATGGCTCAGTTGGTTAAGTGTCTGACTCTTGATTTTGGCTCAGGTCATGATCTCGGGGCTATGGGATCAAGGCCCATGTCAGACTCTGTGCTCAATGGGACATCTGCTGGAAATTCTCTCTCTCTCTCCCTCTGTCCCTGTCCCCCTCTAAAATAAATAAGTAATTCTTTTAAAAAAACAAAATATGGAAATGCAAGGGACCCAGAATAGCCAAAATCATCTTATAAATGAAAAGCAAAGTCGGAGAACATACTCAATTTCAAAACTCATTTTAAGGCTACAGTAATCAAAAACCAGTATGGTATCTATATAAGGATAGATAGATAGATCAATGGAATAGAATCGAGAGAACAAAATAAACCCTCCCATTTATAGTCCATTAATTTTTGACAAGGGTGGCAAGATAATCTAATGGGGAAAGACTAGCCTTTCAACAAATGGGGCTGGGACAACCGGATATCTACACGCAAAAGAATGGAGTTAGATACCTATTTATACAGCATACGTATAAATCAACATCAGATAGATAACAAAGCCAAGAGTAAGAGTTAAAATGATAAAACTCTTAGAAGAAAGAATGAATCTTCATGATGTTGGGTCAGGCAAAGTCTTCTGAGATATGACACAGAAGCACAAGCAACAAAAGAGAAATAGGTAAATTGGGCTTCATCAAAATTTAAAACACTTGCACTTCAAAGGACACCATCAAGAAAGTGGAAAGACTATTCACAGAATGGGACAAAATTCTTGCAAGTTGGATATCTGATAAAGTATATGTATGCAGACTATAGAAAGAACTGTTAGAACTCAATAATAAAATGACAAAATAATCCACTTAAAATGGGCAAAAGATCTGAATAGACATTTCTCCAAAGATAACATACAAATGGCTAAGAAGCACACGGAAAGATGCTTCCCATCACTCATCACTAGGGCCATGCAAATCAAAGCCACAAGGAGATTACATTCTCCACCTGGAAGGATGCCTATAATAATAAAAAAAGATACAATAACAAGTGTTGACAAAGATGTGGAGAAACTGGACCCTTCACATATTGCTACTGGGAATGTAAAGTGCTTTTACATTGGAAAATAGTCTAGAAGTTCCCCAAAAGGTAAAATATAGAGTTTCCACATGACCCAGTATTTCCACTCCTAGGTATGTACCTAAGAGAAATGAAAACTTGTCCCAACAAAATCTTGTACGTGAATCTTGTTCATTAATATCCAAAAGGTGGAAACAAACCAAAAGTCCATCAACCAATGAAGATAAACACAATGGGGTGTAGCCATACAATTGAATATTATTCAGCCCTAAAAAGGAACAAAGCATGGGTTCATGGTGCAACATGGGTGAACCTTGAAAACATGCTCAGCAAAAAAAGCCAGACACAAAAGGCCACACAGTGTATGATTCGACATCTGTGAATTGTCCAGAATAGGCAAATCTATAAAGAAGGAAAATAGATCAGAGGTCACTCAGGGCCAGGAGGATTGGGGGAAGTAGGACTAACTGGTAATAGGTATGGCATTTCTTTTTGGGGGTAATGAGTGTGTTCTAAATTTAATTGTGGTGATGGTCACACAATCTTGTGAATATACTAAGAGTACACTAAACACCTTTAAATTGTATCCTTTGGTGGATAAAGAAGATGTGGTACATATATACAATGGAATACTATGCCTCCATCAGAAAGGATGAATATCCAATTTTTGTAGCAACATGGACTGGACTGGAAGAGATTATGCTGAGTGAAATAAGCCAAGTGGAGAAAGTTAAGTATCAGATGGTTTCACTTACTTGCGGTGCATGAGGGGTAACCTGGAGGACAGTGGGAGAAGGAAAGTAAATGGGAACTAGGGTAATCCAGGGAGAGAAACAAAACAACAGAGACTTTGGACACAGAAACAAACTGAGGGACTTGGAGGGAGGGGGATGGAGGGATGGGAGAGCCTAGTGGTGGGTACTGGGGGCACGTAATGCGTGGAGCACTGGGTGTGGGGAATGGGGAATGAATCTTAGAACACTGGGCAAAAAAATTTAAGTAACAATAAAAAAATAGAATAATAAAAATAAATAAATAAATAAATAAATAAATAAATAAATAAATAGTATCCATTGGTGAATTGTATGGCATATGAATCATAGCTCAGTAGAGTGGTTAAAGAAGAGAAGGCAAAATGCTTAGCATGGTCACTCTCACATATTATCAGGAGTCCAGGGTGGTGGGCATTGACGTGGGGCTGGGAGACCAGAGCTGTAGGGTCCCCTTCTCTCTCCCATCCAGGGACATGGAGCCAAGGGCTGTCCACGTCCTCATGGACCCATACAAAAGTTTTAATTTCTTTTAAAAATCATAAAAGATAAACTTTTAGGCAAAGAAAACATTTTACTATATAATGTTTATATATTTGTCTTTAGCCAGTGCAAGTGTAAGATGTAATTTTTAACTTAATTTTTTTTTTTTAATTTGGGAAGGACCCCAACAGGCCAAAGTGCCTAGGACCCACAAACTCTGAATGTGGCCCTGGGTGTTGGTCTGCATTTGACAGTTAATGTTTCCTCTCTCTAGGTTTTGAGAAAACAATGTAACATTAAAGAAAGTTCAATACAATTCATTCAAATCCATCCATTCTAGTATGCCACCAATTCTTAGGTTTTTATATTCCTTTCCAGTTCTTGGCTATCAACAAACATCTCTTTCAGTGGGTTCTAATCTTGGTACTTCTGACTTGTGGTCCCGGCTGGTCACTCAGTGGCCCTGAGCCTTATTTTCTTTATCTATGAAGGGAGGTAAGGGTCCTGCATCTCAACATAGAGCCTGGGAAGGAAACCACAGGATCCCTATCCAGCCACCGGGATGGGGGTGATTCTTTGGAAGGGATGATGTGCATAAGACAGGAGTCCATTCCTTAGCTCGGCACTCAAGATATTTTGTGATCTGGCCCCTGCTTTCCTTCTCAGCTCATCTGCCAGCATACCCCTTGTCTTCCTTTTCATTTAAACGGAGCTGGAAGGACGCTCAGGATCCCATAGACACTTCCAGGGACCTTCTTAAGAGAACTTAGGAAGCTTCAAGCAGACACATGAATTGAGAATGCTGGAAGCTTCCAGAGCTTTTCACCACCAACTCACATTGGTTTCATTTTGACACAAAATCTATATCCTTGCTGGGATTAGCAGTAAAATCCCTAAACCTGGAGCTGCAAGCTGACCCCACAGGGCATCTTATCTAGTGTCCTAGGGGTCGGCTAGAGGGAAAGCAGCAGGGAGGGGCGGGGATTGTGGCAGACTCCGGGGCTCATCTCCCATCTGAAGGGGGCAGGATCTGCCTGACCCATTTTGATTGTTGGTGTGTGGGCTGTCAGCTGGTTCTTCAACTGGATTTGTAAGCAACATTTTCCTTCTGTCAGGATCCCATTTGTGTTACCTTTGTGACACAGGGCCTGGAGGCTGGGTCATCTTACTCATCACTGTGTTGTTGGTGGTCAGCACAGTGCCCAGCGTCACGGAGGCCCCAGAAGAGACTGAAAACTTGCAGTTTCATAGGTCTAAAGTTTGGGTATAAGTTCATTCATTTGCTCATCTGTTTGTCTCATCATCCTCTTGTTTATTCATTGATATGTTCCTTCAGTAGCTTGTACTATGCACACACTATGTACCAGACACTGTTTCAGGTGGTAGGGGTCCAGCAGGAAGAGAGATGGGCAGTCAGGGGAGGGACCTTTGCAATATTAAATAGATTAGCCAGGAAAGGCCTCCCTGAGAAGGTAACATGTGAGGAAGGTGATAAAAAAGAGGAATAGTAAACCAATTCAGCTGTCTGAAGGAAAAATGCTTCAGGTAGAAGTGGCAGTATGTGCAAAGGCCCTGAGGTAGGGGTGTACCTGGCACCTTTAAGGGTCAACAAGGAGGCCAATGTGGCTGGAGCCGAGTGAGTGAGGGGGAAGCTAATAAGGGGTAAAGTCAAGGAGGTGATGGTCTTGTTGGACACAGGGAGGACTTGGGTTCTCACTCTGACGGTTCTGAACAGAGAAGGACATAATAATACACTGTAGGTTATAATGGGATCTTCTGGCCACTGCATGGAGAAGGACAAAAACAGGGAGACTCAGGCAGAGGCTACCACCATAGTCTAGATGGAGGATGGTGGCTGGAGCCGCAGAAGGGGTAAGTGGTTGGAGTCCAGATATACCACCAAGCCAGAGCCACAGATCAGATGCGGACGTATGAGACAAAGAGATCAAGGTTGATGCCAAAGTTTTGGCCTGAGCTTGGATGGGAGGATGGAGTTACCATTTCCCAAGCTGGGGACATGCTGAGGATACGGGGCGCACCCCCATGACACTTAGAACTTGTGGGCCACCCAGCCAAGAATCATGTGAAAAAAGCGGAATCGAAAGGCGGCTGGTGTTGGAGAGGGCCAGGGTGCCGTGAGAGCTCATCATAGGGGAAGCGTGTCCCTGACAGGGGGAACAGCACATGAGAGGCGTCATGGTGGAGTGTTAGGGCTGACTGAGTGCAGGGGTCCCCATGAAGGAACCTGGGCTTCATTCTTTGGGAAGTCATCACAGGGTTTGAGAAGGAGCCTGTATGCCTGTGTGTGGGTGTGAGGCGATGAGGCCGCGTGTCCTGAGAGCGTGTGTCCGGTGCCGGCAGTGCAGAGGCCTGGAGAGCCCAATGAGGGCTTGCCCTCCTCCTGCTGGGTCTGGACGGGGTGGGGGCTGTGGAAGGGGCCCGAGGGCTTGGAGCAGGTGTGAGCCACCTGGCTGGATGACCTGGATCAGGGGTGAGCACAGAGACTACATTCCTGATGCAGGTTAGCTGAGTTTGTGGAATCGCTGTCCACAGTTTCCTTGGGGACACTGAGTTTCTGGGAATAAGGGTTCGAGATGCTTGGGGCCCCATTCCCTGCTCAGTGAGTGACGAGGCCCAGGGAAGGGAAGAGACGAAAGTCTGAAGCTCTCACTTCCTCTCACATTCTGAAAACCCTTCTTTTCTTTTTGAAGGTGAAAAATGTCGCAGCTTCATTGACCTGGCCCCAGCATCGGAGAAGGGTAAGTGACCCCCACTCAGGGGTGCAAACTCAGTGCCCTTCAGAGACCCTTCCTGCCCAGGTGGCTTCCCACAGCCCCTTGAGGGTTTCTTCAGCAGCAGTCCTGGACATTGGCTCCCAGAGAGCCATAATCCTGCCAAGTTCTGAGTTTCTGGAGCAGTTGGGAAGAAGAGAGGCAGGGGGAAGATCATCCTGTCCTCCCCCTGAATAGGGCAGTCCTGAGGGTCATTATGCTTTCATACTTCCAGTGCATACCAGGATTTGGGGGGAGGTAGGATGGGTGTGCGGAAGTTAGGGTCAGGCTAGACCACTGTTGGGGGTACTGCATCCCAGCTGCAGGATATGACCTGGGGGTGGGGGCAGGACCCTGATGTCCTGTGTCTGCCACTCCCTGGAGCACAGCACCAGAGAGTAGAGATTCTGCCCCCCAGTGATGCTCAGATAGGATGGTCAGGGGCTGGTCCCAGCTTGCATGTGGGTGAGCACGTAGTCAGGATTAGGTTTAGCTATAGGGAATGGTGGACCAAGATAGCTGGCTTCAGAAAAGAAACATGCCTTGCTTTCATTAAGTTTGAAATTAGGCAGTCCAGAGTGGCTCCGCTTCAGAACCTTGTTGTCCCTTTCCATCATCTCTGTCCTTTTGTCTTCATGGTCTAAGTTGGCAGCTGGTGCTCCAGCTGTCACACCTGCCTTCCGGGAAGCAGCTTAGAGGGGGCAAAGGAGAAGAGGCAAAGCTTGCATGTCAGCTCCAAGGTTTCTAGACGTTGCCCACAGCACCTGCTCATGTCTCCTTGGCCAGAGCTTGATCCCGGGGCCAGACTCAGCTGCAAAGGATGCTGGGAAATAACGTTGTTATCCTGGCGACCACGTGCTCAGCTAAGTCAGGGGCTTTATTATTGTGCGAGAGCAAGGGAGCAGATGCTGGAGGATGTGGTGCCAAAGGAGCATAGGGGCTTGGCTGCCTCCCGACCTGCCTACCCCTGCCGCCAAGGAGGAAGGCAGCCAGGAGAGAGCAGGTGTGCTGGCATCTTTATACAGCCTGGAGATTAGGAGAGGGCTCTGATTCTGGGCACGAGGGTGGTGAAACTGAGGCAGAAGTCCAGTCCTAGAAACTGTCCCAACAAGGGGGATCTCAGATGCCTGGCTCCGAAGAAATGCTAAGTCCCGGGCTTGTGGCCACTCACGCCCCCTGCTGGTGGGGCTGGGCTTATGACTTGCCGGCAGTGAGTTTCCGGAGGGTCAGGGACCCAGAGATCCTGTTTCTGACCCATCCCGGGTGTTGGCAGAGGGGACACGGGCAAGGGGGCCATGTGTCATGGAGGCTGGTGATGTTTGTGTCTCGCAGACACTGTCCCCTTGGTGAGCTCCAGCTGAGTGGCAGCTCATGAGACGGGGACCCCTGGCATAGGAAAAGGCCCGGCTACCCCCCGCTGAGCAGGTTTTGGGCAGCAGGGAGCTGCCTGCTCAGTTCCCTCCCAGTGACTGCACCCCATTTGGCTGCTACAGGTGGCCATCCCTAAATTTTGAGCTGAGCATATGGGCCCAGCTTCCAAGCTGAGGTCAAGAAACACGAGGAACACCAGGTTAATATGTGGCGTATGCGCCGAGCAGCGGTCCCTACGTGCCTGGCCCTGTGCTCCCGGGCAGTAACTGAGAAGCCCCCACAACCTTGGGAGGAGGGGGCTGACAAACTCACCCCATTGGCTGAGGAATCTGAGCCTTACAGATATGAAGCCACTGAAGTGTCCCTTCCCGGCAGGGCCGCTGAGCCCAAGCTTCAGAGCCCCCTCTGCTGTCCCGCATCTTACCAGCTTGTACTTAGAGGTGGCCCCTTGCTGATGCTCAGCCCATAAGCCCAAGACCTTGGAGCTCCGCGGCCACCTGGGTTCCACCTCTGGCTTCCAGGAAGCACGTTCTGCGTGTGCACACGTCGGCGTGTGTGTGTCAGGGGAGGGTGAGCGTATGCACGCACAAGCAGGTGCTTCCGCGAGTACGGGCACACAGGTCTCCTGTGTGTGGTGGTGGAGCATGCACATATGTGTGCCCGTATGAGCGTGTGTGCACTTGTGTGCCCGGCTCAGTCTGCATGTACATGTGTGTCCAAGTGTGAGCATGCACGGGTGTGTGTGCACCTGTGTGAGTGCGCGTGGCGTGTGTCCACGTGTGTCCACGTATGGCGGCGCATGGGTTACTCATCCTTCTGGAGACATTTGGCCTTTATTCCTGCTGCTTCTCAGAGGACCGAGAGCCCCAGAGAGATTGTATCTTTGTATTTTACTGGCCTCGTGATTTTTCTTTCGGGGCCTGGTGGCCACGTCACAGACCTTCTGGCTGCACATATAAAAATGTTTATAAGGAGGCTGAGTGCATTGGCTTTGCCGCCAAGTGGCAGGACGATTTGCAGTGACTGTCAAGCACTTCAGCTGTCCCTTGGATCAGCGGGCTTTGTCGCAAGCCCCCCCCCCCCCTCCCGACTTGGCCCTCCGGATCTGTTCCTGGGCTCACCTCCCATTGTGACTGCCTGTCTCACGGATGAGGACCCCGAGCCGCGGAGATGGAGCGTGTGGTTCGAGTCCGCACCGGGAGTCTGGGGCTGGTGTTTGAGCCCAGGTGTGTTCTCTCCCAAAGCACACTCTTCTCCTGCATTCTTGTCCCTGTACCCACTCCCTCTGTGACTTACCTTCTGGTCTGCCAGATATAGTAATTATCATGGCACTCACGCTAACTGGCTTTACACACCGCTTATACTGCGTGCCTCGTGCTATTCTGAGAACTCTGCACGCATTGGCTCATTTTATTTGTTTTTTAAACATTTTTAAAAAAGATTTTATTTATTTATTTGAGAGCAAGCGAAAGTGAGAGAGATCACAGAGGGAGAGGGAGTTGCAGGTTTCCCGCAGAGCAGGAGCTGAAGGCATATATTTAAACAACTGATCTACCTGGGTGTCCCTGCCATTTTATTCAATGCCCTCTTGCCCCTTGCTTCCCAACCTCGTGCCCTGGAAAAAAAAGTTGTCCATCATCGGTATTTTTACCATGCCATACATTTTTCTTTGTTGGTGCCTGACTCTTGTAGTTTTGTGCTTCACCTGGGAAATATCTTTTTGTTTTATACAAAAACAAAAGCCTAAGCCACATCCATTTATCATTTGGATTTCTGCCACAATCTCTTAACTGCTTACCTCCTTCCATTCTTGCCCCCTGATTCACTTATGCCAGAATGATCTTTTTAAAGTGTAAGTCATCTCATGTGAATCCCTGTTTAAAGCCCTCCCTCGGCTTCCATCTCACTCAGAGAAAAAGCAAACATTCTCACTGCAGCCTGTGAGGTCTGAGGGATCTGGCCCTGTACTTCTGGGTCTCATCTCCTGTAGTCTCCCCTCCCTCACCACACTCCAGCTCCCCCAAATCCCGACTCTTCCTTGAGTCAGCCAAATGAGTGTGTGCCTTAGGACCTTTGCACTTGTCGTTCCCTGCTCAGCTCTCTGCACAGCTGGTCCTTCCTCATCATTCAGGGTTCGGTTCCAATGTCACAGCCTTGGGGGAGTCTTCCTTGAGTAACCTCTCGTCACAGCCCTTCCTTCTGCTAAGTCCCTCTCCACCCCTGCACATTACTTATTCCTGCCTGCCGTATATTCAGTGTTTACCCGATGAACAAGGGGTCAGCTTCCCAAGGGTAGGGATTTTTGTCTCCTTTGTGACTCACTGTATCCCCAGTATCCAGCAGCAAAGCCTGCTGAATGGATGAAAAATGAACATGGATCTTTACAGTATACACTCTTGTTATAAAAATTAGAACAATCCTTAAGCACATAAATGAGAAATGAAAGTCTCTTATGAGCCCACTAGATATTCTCTAATAATGGTTTGGTTTATTAGTCCTTGAAGATGATAGTTAGGTGATAGGTATCTAGCATACACATACACACACATACATAAATACTTGTATATAAAATCATGAATTGTTTTTCCTACCAATGTGTAAAACCACCCTCATCTTTTGGAACAACTATCAAATCATGTAGAGGCAATTTATGAACGAGGTCCTATGGCTGGATGCTCAGATTGTCCCCCCACTGGACTCTGGGCCTTCAGTATCAGAACTGAATAATAGTTAACTTGCACACACATCTCTCTCTATCACATGGCTGAGGGCCTCTGAGGATAGCAGAGGTTTCTTATTTACCTCTGGGCCTTGGGGGTCCAGCCCAGCCCCGGAGCAGTCCTGGCTGCTTGAACAAAGGCCGTGGGAGGCAGAGTTGAGGAGGAGGGCGAATTAAAGATGTCTGAGCAACATATCAAGATGAAATTGGGGGGCGCCTGGGTGGCTCAGTGGTTAAGCCTCTGCTTTCGGCTCAGGTCATGATCCTGGAGACCTGGGATCGAGCCCCGCATTGGGCTCCCTTCTCCCTCTCTCGCTCCCCCTGCTTGTGTTCCCTCTCTGGCTGTGTTTCTCCCTGTCAAATAAATAAAATCTTTAAAAAAAGATGAAATTTGCAAATGCTGATAAACAGCATGTCTCTACGCTGTGAACTTGATATTGAAAATGCAAAGGAAATGCTTCTCAGGCCGTCTTGTCTTCCTCTTCCTTTGTCTCTCAAGATCTCTGTCTCTTATTTACTGGGGCCAGATTCTCCCACTAAGTAATTGTAACCAACTGGGTAGTCTTCGAACCTAGGGTACTGGTCAGTGACATAATGCCGGATAACAAGCAATCCCGGGGCTCAGAGGCATTCAGCATTTTTTTGCTCATGTGTTTGTGGGTTGACTTGGTTGTCAGTTGTCTTGGTGCCAATATGTTGTCTGGGCTCAGTCTGTTCCATGTGTGTTCATTCTGGGGGCCAGGTAGAGCGGACAGAAATGCAAGGTAGTCGGACACCTGAATGGCTCAGTTGGTTAATTAAGTGTCTGACTTCAGCTTGGGGGGTGGGCTGGTGATCTTGCAGTCCTTGGTTTGAGCCCTGCATTGGGCACCCCGCTTAACAGGGAGCCTGCTTCTTCCTCTCCCTCTGTCCCTCCTCCCCACTCACGCTCCCTCTCTCTCAAATAAATAAAATCTTAAAAAAAAAGAAAAAGAAAGAAATGCAAGTGGCTAATGGCAGAAGCCCATTTAAGACTTTTGCTAACATCGTGTCTGCTAACACCCCATTGGCTAAAGCAGGTCACGTGGCTGCATCCACCATCTAGGAGGCGAGAAATACGCTGGCCGCAGGCTTCAAGGATGGTTGGTAGCTGGTTGGGCTGGAATTGGCTCAGCTGGATTTCCAGGTGTGTGTGTACGTCAGCCTCCCTGCTTTGCTGTTCAAGGTCTGCCCTGGTCATTGTCTTCCCAAAGGGACCTCTTTATTTCTCCACGAGGCACCTAAATATTTGGGTGCGTTCCCTTGCTGGGCACCAACTGAGCGGCCTCTGCGTGCCAGTCATTCTCACACATGCCTTTCGATTTGACGAATGTTTCCTGAGCACCTACCACGTTGCAGGCTCTGGGCTTGGTGTTAGGGGTGCAAACAGGAACGAGGTTGAAGCCTCTGCCCTACAGGTGTGGGAGAGAGCTAAGGAAATGCTTAGCAGGTATTGTGGAAGGGCTCAGGCGGAGGAAGAAAGAATCCACCCCTGCACTAGGAGAGGCAGGAGGGATGTGATTCTGCCACTTGAGATCCCTGCAGACAATTCAGGAAGATGTCTGGGTTTGCCTCCCTTTACATTATCAACAGGATGCCCCAGTAAGGATTGGTCCCAAGGCACCTGTCAAGGTGTGATGTGGGGAGCGTCCCCAGTGCCGAGCTCCCAGTTTGGAGCTTTCCCTCACGGGGTCCATGAGGCTTTCACTGTGAATGAATGAAAAATGAATGAGCGAATGAATGAATGGGCTGAGCCTCCGGTGATTTATGCCCGACATCAAGCGGCACCTATAACCTCCTATCTGCTCTTCCTCAGTGCCCACCAGCACACACAGCAGAACACGATTCAGAAGCGGGGGCCTCCACAGTCCACAGCTGCTCACAGCAGCACAGATTTGGGCAAAAGAAACCAGATTCAAGAGAATACAGACTATATGCTTCCATTTATAGAAAACTGGAAAACAGGCAGAATGAGGTTGCTCCATGAGAAGTCAGGACAGTGGTCGCCTGCGAGGACCAAAGGGGACGGGTGTTTGGAGGGCAGGGGCAGCTGGCAGCGTTCCCATCCTTTCTCTGGGTGCTAGTTACATGGTTGTGTTCAGTTTGTGAAAATTCATCAAGCCTTATACTTGGGATAGATGCACTTTTTCTGTCCTTATGTGAGACTTTAAGAAAAAGTAAAACAAAAACTTCCCACACTGAATTCTAAATGATCCTTCCAAAGTGAAAATTTGACTGTATCAGGATTCTGCTTAGAACCCCTTCCCTTGGCTCTCGAACTTAAATATGCCAGGATATTTTAACATGGTGTTCATGGCCCTTTGTGATCTGTCTGGAGCTAGTCTGCCTCTTTTACTCCACTTCCTACCATCCCTACACTGCCCCTGGGTTCCAGCCCTGCCTTCCCACTCAAATACACTTCCCTCAAGCTCTCCATCATCTTTCATGCCTCTGTGCCTTTGCATATGCTGTTCCCTCTGCCCACATGCCTTTACCACCTCTGTGTGCCTTGGAAAACTTCTGTTTATCCTTTAAAACCCAGCTTAGACATGACCTCTCTGTTAGAATTAAATTTTTTTTTTTTTGAGACAGAACCCACAAGAGAGAGCAAGTAGAGAGGAACAGAGGGAGAGGGAGAGAGAGAATCCTAAGTAGGCTATGTGCCCAACATGGGGCTTGATCTCATGACCCTGAGATCACAACCTGAGCTGAAATCAAGATTCTCAACCAACTGAGCCACCTGTCCTCTTCTGAAAAGCCACCCTGAACCCAGCGATACCCATGGTGACTGTCTTGTTAGTCCCATCACTCCATTGAGACCTTCTCTATCAGACTGGGCACTCCCCGAGGACTGGCGCTGGGTCTTGGCCTTCCAGTGGCTCCTGTGCCCCAACCAGATGGGGTTGGCACACAGCAAACATTTAGTAAAGGTTTGGTAATGGTGGATGGAAGGAAGGAAGAAGGAACGGAGGAAGGGAGGAAGGAGCAGGAGCCACGTTGTGGACCCTGGGTGGTCCATTTGGGTTTGGAAACCTGGAGCTGAACTCGGGAGGCTTTGGTCTCCTCTGACCCCCCTGGGCTGAACTGTGTTATTCACCCCTGCTCCCGCTCCTGTTTCCCAGCTGGGATTGCTGGCAACTACCAGCTGGCAGCTTTTTGTGAAACAATCTCCAAAGCTTGTAGGATTCATTTGTTTAATATTTCAGGGACGTGTAACAATGTGGAGGCTCCGCGGCCACAATCCTGAGTCTTGCCTGAGTCATTTCTCACTTCGGTTTCTATAATAGTCTCTTGTTGGTTCCCTCAACCTCTCTGTTCTGTGCCTGAAATCGATTTACAATTCTGCCGCTCACTTAATTTATTTAGTGCATTTTATTGATTTATGTCATAGACCTGAAACATGCATAGATCAGGAGAGGCCGGGCAGGGGAAGGGAAAGGACAACCAACTCTCCCAGCTGCCCAGGGTCTGGCATTGGAGCACACCCAGGTCAGCCTGCTAGCCGCAGCCCAGCACGCCGGGTGGCCGGCGTACCCCGTGCCTGTGTCAGTCTGTCCCCTCTGTCTGCCTGGGGAACTCTTGATCAACCTTCAGGAGCCTGACCAAAGGTACCGCCTCTGCAAAGTCTTCTCTCGCCCCCAGACTGCGTCAGTTACTTCTGTTCCGTACCTGGAACATACCTGCGGGACAGCGAGGGGTCTGATTCTTTCATTCCGAGAGATGGAGACTTCTGAACACAGAGAGGCGGGAGACCAGCCCCAGTGGCTGACACATCCACTGTTCCCTCCCAGCAACTGTTTCCAGACAACATCGAGATAATTCCTGTGGCCCCTTGGCCGAGGGTGGGACTTGTCAATCATCTGAATGG
Source organism: Spilogale gracilis (assembly GCA_004023965.1). Taxonomy (NCBI): domain Eukaryota; kingdom Metazoa; phylum Chordata; class Mammalia; order Carnivora; family Mephitidae; genus Spilogale; species Spilogale gracilis. The sequence continues at coordinate 38,351 of PITA01012714.1, read as the reverse complement.
CCCTGGTCCCTTTGTGGAGGCAGCAAAGCTCTGGAACCCTATAGAAAGAGAACATTTCCTGACTGTTCTCAATAAATTTACACCACAGGCCCCCTCACTTGGTGTCATTTCCTGGAGGCAGGGCCTTGCTTTCAGGGATGGACCATGGTGTCCATCTTGCCTCAGACCAGTGGGTGGCCTTCCTTGGTGTCAGGCCATGTACCGGGAGCCGGGACACTGAGGGGAGTCAACCCCAGCTCCTGCTCTTTGCAAGTCTTCCAATGAGGGAGGGACGAGGGGGACAGTCACATCTGTGGACCTGGGGTCCAGAAGGGTGGCCAGAGGGCTGCGGAAGGGGCCGATGACAGTGTGGGCAGACTGTGCAGAGGGGGCCCAGCAGGGAGGGTCCTGAAGGACAAATGGTAGTCCTTCTAGCACTTGGGGGCCCAGGGGCTGTCATTCTGGGTAGGAGAAATGCCATGTGCAGCAGAGTCCATATGACAGATGCACCATAGTCATTTACTGAATGACTGAGGAGTAGAAGGATGGTAGAGCCCAGAGAAGTTAAGTGTCTTGCTCAAGGTCACACAGCAGTTTAGGTGAGAGTCAGCCTTGCTCTCCAGGCTTCCGGAAGTCTTTCAGCAGCACCCCACCCCTGCCCCAGTCCTTTCTCCTCCCACCCATCCCTCCCACCACCCTCCAGCGTCATTTTCTCCAGCAATGCACAGGTCCCTGTCACCTCCCTCCTTCTGAGCTGTTAGTTCTGTCACTTTCTGTTCTGAAATTTGGGGTTTCTCTAATTATGTGCTCTTATTAAAGGTGTTTAAATCCTGATGCCTGGTAGAGGACTGCTCCTGGAGATCACAACAACTAGTAATTGCTTTAGTTGCTCTAATTCCATTTATTCAAGATTATCCTTCCAGGTAATTAGATGTCTGGGTAGTCTCGTCTGCTCACTCTCTCAGAGAACGTCATATTAACCCCAAAGAGTGACCAGCTTTCATGTTTCGTAATTGGAAACAGTTTCTTCGTGGTGAGAAGGCTCACTTAAGTGTAAACAATGGTAATTTAAATTTCTAAATGACTCTGTGGTCTTATCATACTTTGGTGTGAGAAATTAGCTCCAACACTTCAATCCAGCCCTTTGCCTGCCTGAGTAGGGGTTTCAGCAGTGGGGTGGGGGTGGGGGGATAGGGCTTGCTGAGCTGCACAAGGCCTGTGGAATTTGAAGGATGCTGACTCCTTTCCATAACCCAGAAAAGTCTTCCCATGGGCTGGTTCTTCTTGGACCTGTCCCCAGAATGGAATTTACAGCAAGGCCCTTCTATGTGGCCCAGGTCTTGCATTCGCAAAGAGCTTTAACTTCAGCCACATGATGATTCCTTCAAACAAAATTGGACAAACAGCTACAAATCGGGTTCACCATGTTCAGTCATGCAAGTTACTCACTGTGCAACTCTGGGGGTCGTGCTTCATACTGGGGTCTGTGAATGGCATAGGGTTGGGCAGTGCACATCCTGTGCAACTGTATGTGGGGGCCAGGGATACATAGACAGGGTTAAAAGAAGACAACATTCAGCATACCATCTATACCTCCAACTCACTGCTGTACCACACTGCCTGGTGTAAGTTGGGAATTTGTGACCCTGTTTTGCCATGCTTCCTTATCTTAATATAATTTCATCAGTATAATTAGGAACAGTGAATTGCACAGGCTTTAAACGTCCAATTCATTGAGTTTCAGGAAATACATACATGCATGTAACCCAGACCCCTGCAGAATAGAGAACCATGACCAGCGTCATGGGCGTGTGACCTGTGCAATCGCACAAGGTCCCATGCTCAGAAGAGACTGACATTTGGTTAAATGCTCTAGCATCACTACCTTGAAATTCTTTTTTAAAAAATATTTTATTTTTTTGACAGAGAGAGACATACTGAGAGGGGGAACACAAGCAGGGGGGAATGGGAGAGGGAGAAGCAGGTTTCCTGCTGAGCAGGGAGTCAGACACGGGTCTGGATCTCAGAACCACACAGACACTTAAGGACTGAACCATCCAGGCGCCCCACTACCTTGAAATAATTTTTTCAAAGTAGGCTCTACACCCAGTATGGAGTCCACCATGGGGTCTGAACCCACAACTCAGATCAAGACCCAAGCTGAGATCAAGAGTCAGACTCTTAATAGACTGAGTCACCCAGGAGCCCCAATTATTTTTTTTTTTAACAAAGGTTCTTACATTTTCATTTTCATTACACAGTTTGGGCTGTGTACTGCCTCCCCCAGATATCCACTTATTATTTCTCTTTACATTGATTCATTTAGAAAGTCTAATTTTTAAAAAAGATTTTATTTATTTGACAGAAACACAGCTAGAGGGGGAACATAAGCAAGGAGAGTGAGAGAGGGAGAAGCAGGCTTCCCGCCGAGCAGGGAGCCTGATGCGGGACTCAATCCTGAGACTCCGGGATCATGACCAGAGCCGAAGGCAGACGCTTAATGACTGAGCCATCTAGGACCCCCTAGATAGTCTAATTTTTTTAAGCCTCATCCTGAGTAATGATGTCTTATCAACTCACAGTTTTAGTGTGCTGAGTTATTCTTTCCAAGATGCTTTAGAATAAATAATACCTCCCATTTTTTTTTTGCCAACATGCCAGACTTAGCAGATCCCCCCAAAAACTTGCTGAGTTGTGTTGCTGGTACACCAAGTTGTGGGTGAGGAAACTGAGGCCCAGAGAGATTAAGTCATCTTATGCAAGACCATACAGGTTGCAGATCCTGACTGTTGCAGAGCCCCTATGCTTCACCATTCCACTCACTGCCTCAAAATGAGCTACTAAAATAGAAAAGAATCTTAAAGCAAGTCACAACTGCGAAGGACAGAGATCTAGTGAGAGGGAAGGACAAGTTACATGTTGGCCAGACAGGGGTAGAAAAGAAGAAAGGGCCATCATGTCTCGCAGGCTGTCACTTGTGATTTCCCAGGGGCTCATGTTGTGTTTGTCTTCTTCTGCTTCCCTCTTGCTACGTATCTCCAGTTCCAAGAAAGGAGTCCAATCCTCATGCATGCACTGTCCGGGTTGGAAGGGCACAGAGAGCTGATCTCACCTGCTCCGTTTTGCAGATGAGGAACTGAGACCCCAAGAAAAAACTCTCCATGGCTGCTGTGAGCTGAATATAGTGAGTGCTCTAAGAAATGGGGTCCGCACTCTGGGGCACCTTCCCCCAGGCAAGCAGTGAACATGCATGGCGCGCTCCCCCCACCCCACCCCTCCCACCCCAGCTTCAGGACAGGAAGCTGAGGCTCAGACAGGTTAAAAAACCTGCTTTTGGCCCAGCCAGTGGCAGAGCCAGGATTTAAATGCAGAGTTTCTGAGCGCTTCGTTAATGCAAAGTGTGGACTCTGGATTCAGATCCTGGCTCTGCCTTAGTCGCCGAGCACCGCGGGCATGCCGCTCAATCTCTTTATGGTTCACTTTCTTCATCTCTAAAATGGGGATTGTGGCATCTCCTTTATGGGATTCTGCTGAGAATAGGATAATCCAGGTGAGGGGTTAGTGCAGGGTCTGGCTTGGTCAATGCCAGCTTGAACGCTCTGTTTTATTTCTCCCATCTCCTGGGATTGGCCCAGCCAGCAAGAAAACTCACTGGGAAAGTAATTCAATTTGCATTGATTTCTCCTTATTGAATAATGCACAGAATTCCATTCATGCCTACATATTTCCACACCCCTTGTTTCACTTAATCCTTTTGAAAGCCCTTTGGAGCAGGGGCTGTGATTTCTGGTTTACGCCCAAGGAAACAGAGAAGACGAGCAACTGGCCTGAGGTCACACAGCAGAATGGTACGTCTATCAGTCCCATGCTGTCTCTGCCCCACCTCACAGGTCTCTCCACTCTGCCTGGTGCCTCCTGGGTCCTCTTCTCCCCAGGCCCAGAAAGTTCTTTGGTTGGCTTTGCTGTGCATTGGCTCACAGCTGTCGGGGGAGCAGAGGGCGGTAGCAGCTGAGGGGACCCACGGCTGCTCCCGTTCCCGGCCCCCTCTGCTCCTCACGCATCCCATCTGCTGGTTTGTGTAGCCTCTCATTTGCAACCATCTGCCAGGCTTCCCCGGAGGCTCTGCGAAACCCTGGGATATGACACAGAACCCCCCAAGTATACTGCTTTTTGCCTGCGTGAGGAACAGAGGACTTCAGACCCCTGAAACCCTACCCATGCCTCGAAGCCACTAGGAACTACAAACCCAAGAGGGAAGCCCTTTCGAAAGGAATGTTCTAGAGTGCTGAAGCTTTGGCTCTGGTTTGCTGTGCAGGAATTGGCTCCCCAGCTGTGGATTCCCTGAGCTCCTACAGGCTTTGTTTCCCTCACGCTTTCCCCTGACATCTCATTTCGAGTTGAAAAAAGTCCGACGTCTCTTAGCAAGGTTACCCCGGCCCCGGCTTGCAGCTTGTCCACAGACTCTGGGGCCTCTTGGGCTTCTGATGTTCAGCATGCCTTTGGCCAGAGGCAGAGAAATGTGGCGTGCAGTGATGGGGTGCTCTTGCACCCAGGAGGGAGCACGAGTGTCTTCTTCAAAGCTGGAGTTTGGTTGGTCTCATTGCTCATGCCCCTCGTCAGTCCCATCTCTGCTGCTGAGGCCAGAAGCTGTGGATTTTATTCCTTAGTTTAAGACATTTTAGGCTGTGGTGTGTGTGTGTGTGTGTTGTTTGTTTTTTGGTAACAGCTTTATAGAAATATAGTTATCTACCATGCAATTTGCCTCCTAAAGTATACAGGTCAGTGATCTTTAGCATATTCAGGCTTGTGCAGTCATGGCTACGGTCAATTTTAAATCATTTCCATCACCCCGAAGAGAAACCTTGTTTCCTTAACCTTCACCCCTCAATCCTCCAGACCCCACAGACCTCGACAACCAGTGATCTTCTCTCGGTCCCTGTAGATCTGCCAATTCGGAGCACCTATGAGTGGAACCATATAACAGGTACACTTTTGGGGTATGGCTTCCCTCCCTGAGCATCATGTTTTCAAGGTTCATCCACATCATGGCATGTTTCAGTGCTTTGATTCTCTTTACTGCCAAATAACATTTCATTGTATGGAGATAGTACATTTTGTTTCCCTTTTGTTTATTCATTGAAGGTTTTTAAAATGGAGAAATACAGTAACAATTAAAAAAATACATAAAATGGAAATATATAGCTTAACGGTCTGTTGTAAAGCAAAAACTTTATTACCACAGGGGTCGAGAAAGAGATCACTGCTGGCTTCCCCACGTGTCCTGTCTTGAGCACTGGCAACTCCCGACCCCAGAGGAGAGTAATCACTGCCAGTCAGGGGTTGGCAAAGCACAGCCCACCGCCCATTGTTGTTAATAAAGTTTTATTGAAACATAGCTACGCCCATTCTCTTATGTAGGTGTAGCTTTCATGATACAATGGCAGAGTAAACAGTTCTGATAGAGACTGTATGGCTCTGGATCTTAGACAACTGCCTTCTCACATAGTGGAAGGGGCCAGGGACCTCGCTGGTGGATTACAAAGCCATTAATCCCATTCTTGAGGGCTCTGCCCTCATGATCTATTCACCCCCGCAGTGCCTCACCTCCAAATACCATCACACCTGGAATTAGACTGCCAGAATATGAATTTGCAGAAACACAAATATTCAGTCTATAGCTGTAGTCTGTGCAGTTTTCATTGTTATGTAATATTCCATTTTATGACTTTACCTTCTTCCCTGTGTTTATTCTACTCTTAAGGGATAAGTGGGTCACTTTTGGCTTTTATTATGAATACTGCTCTTAGTTCTCCCAGTGTGGGCCCCAGATGGACATCACCAGTGCCCAAAAGACCAATTCAAGACTCCACTCGCAGCTCCGCTAGGTGGATACCCAGAAGTGAAATTGCTGGGTCACGATGACTGGATGTTTAATTGTTTGTGGACCCACCACATTGTCTATAGCAACTGCACTATTTTACATTTGTGATGCATGAGGGCTCTAATTTCTTTGCATCTTCCCCAAGATTTGTTATTTTTGGTTTTGATGACAGCCATCCTCATGTGTGTGATAGGGTGTCTCATGTGGTTTTGATGGGCATGCTCCTGAGGACTGGGGATGTGAAGCATCATCTCATGTGCTTTTTGGCCATCTGTCTATCTTCTTTGGAACACTGTTCAAGTCCTTTACCCATTTTTGAATTGAGTTGTTTGTTTTTTGTTGTTGAGTTGTTGGAGTTCTTTTTATATTCTGGATATCAAAATGAGATCTATAATATACAAGCATTTTCTTCCATCTCATGGGTTGCCTTTTCTGTTCTCTGTTGAGATGTCCAAAAACTTTTAATTTGAGGCAGTCCAATGTATTCTTTTCTTTTGTTGTCTGTACTTTTGGTGTCATAGCTAAGGAATCATTGCCAAATCTGATGTCATGAAGTTTTCCCCTATGTTTCCTTCTAAAAGCATGCGCCCAACTGGAACTTCTTCATCCATCCATCCATCTACCTACTTATATATTTGTCCATCCATCCATTACCCACCCAACCATCAAACTATCCACCCATCCATCCACCTGTCCACCCATACATATAACCACTCATTCATCCATCCATCCACCAATTCATCTATGTACTCATCCATCCACTTATTGATTCATTTATCCAACATGCATCCATCCATGTATCCATCATCCATCCATCCATCCATCCATCCATCCATCCATCTATGTATCCATCATCTGTGCATCCATCTATGATGTCCATCATCTGTCCATCCATGTATCCATCATCTATCCATCCATGTACCCATTATCAATTCGTCTATGTACCCATCCATCCACCTATCCATCATCATCCACCCATCCATCCATTCATTTATCCATCATCAATCCATCCACGTATCCAGCATCTATCCATCCATCCATGTATCCAGCATCTATCAATTCATCTATGCACCTATCCATCCATTCACCTATCCATTCATCATCCATCCATCCATTTATCCAGCATCAATCCATCCATGTATCCAGCATCTATCCATCCATCCATGTATCCATCATCTATCAATTTATCTATGCACGTATCTATCCATCTACCTATCCATTCATCATCCATCCAGTAAACACTTGTTGATCTCCTACCATGTGTCAGATACTGGGGATATATATGTTGTTCTGTGTGGGTCCTACTAGGTCCTTCTTGACCTCAAAGTTTAGTTTCAGTAGCTCTGCTGATTCTCCAGTGCATCCACATCACGTCTGGCGTCATGAAAAACACTCCAAGGCTGTTCCAGGCCCATTTGTCTCAAAATCTTTCACATTCATTTGCACCCAGCACACAATACAGGATAACTCAAGTCTTGTTGCTGTCCTTGTCTCTCCTTGGGAGATTGGGTGGTTCTTTCTGCTTTAAGGTTTCCTAAAGTCTGTTATTCTCTCCTTTATGGGATGATGATGATTATGAATGTGTGTGTGTGTGTGTGTGTGGTGTTGTGTTGGAGGACCGTGCAGGAGCCTACTTTGTGACTCACTCCAGCATCTTTATTTTCTTTGCTGTCCCTTGTATAATAAGCCTAGCAGTCATAACACAGAAACCCCCAAATATCAGCAGCTTTCCATGATCAAGGTTGATTTTCTGCTCACATGGAGTCCAGTGTGGGTGTTCTAGTGGCAGGTACCCTTCTACCTGCTCATCCAGGGATCTGGTCTCTTTCCTTAGTAGGATTTGGGAGTGGTCTCCGTTTAGCCAGTTGGGGAAGAGTAGAGGAAGATAAGGGAGGTCCTTAAGAGCCAGGCTTAGAAGCGGCTCATTTCATCCATACCCATATTCCTTTGGCCAGAACTCAATCTTAGGGCTATATTCAACTACAATGAATATGGGGAAATGTACTTTAATCATGTGCTCATGAGAAAAAAGAAAGGGGCCTTGGTGACACATAAAAGTCTCCGTCATGCCCTCTGACTTCCTTTCCTCTGTCTCCCAGGCCAGAGGAGCTCTACTGAGGTAGGATGGGAGGAGAGGGGAGGTAGCCCAGACTTTCCTCTCTTCTTCTAAATATATCATTTACAGTATAAACTGTGGCTTTTGAACTTAAAAGGCCAGACTTTTGCAACTCAATAGCCTTGTTCTTGTGGCCCAGTGGTGGCCTTGTGTTCCTCCGTGCCACCTCTCCCCTGCAGCAGTGAATACAGGTGGCAAAGGACATGGGTTCAGGAAGGCTGTGGGAAACCTCAGCTAATGTCTCAAAATATTATCCCGCTCCAGTTAACTCGAGAATCTGGCTGGGTGTCTGCCACCTTTCAGTTTGCAGACTTTTTGCTCTTTTTGAAATCTGAATGCCATTCCTGCTTTCAGATACTTGATTCCTTGCTGGTTCCTCAAGCTCCCCCACGGCACATTAACAAAGGTCCTGCCGGTTCCCCATAGAGGGTCCTAGCGGGGTTCTACCTTGATAGTGTTCAGTCTGCCCTTTTCATTCGAAATGAGCCTCTTCCTTGCCAGAGAAGTCAGGAACAAAGCAGAATCTGGGGAGTTCTGCTCACTTGCTGTCAATGATTTGACATCGTACCTTGGGCTCTGAGCAGCCCATTCATGCTTGCCTTGTTATTCTTGTTCGGAACAGGATGGCAGAGCCCTTTGTGGTTCTTGCCAGCACTTTCTGTAGCGGGGCTCTTGCCCATGCCGACAGGATCTCTTTCTCCACGGGGGCATCTGCCCCCAGCCCTGCCAAGACTCCAGCAGCGTGTGGAGGCATGCATGCCTCTGGAAGCCCTTGGGGAGTGTAGAATTTTGTTGGAGTTTTGGGGGCGGGGTCAGTGGTCACTCTGTGTACCCCTCTGCTCTCTCAGGGGACCATCTCCTTTGTCAATCATTTAGTTCTAGATCATTCTCCTAGTGAGACATACTTGGACTCGGGGAGCACTTCCTAAAAATCCTTGGCACCACATTGGATTGGGGATGGTGGGGGCTCTTCCGAGAAGAAGAAAAGTAGGCAGCCATCCCAGCTGTCCCTCCCAGGTCGGGGAGGGGGTTTGAAAACCAGAATGCCTGGGGTCTCTTCCTGAGCTCTATTTCTACCAACACCTTGTGTAATTCACGCCTTCTCAGCTCCGGGTCCCACCTCCATGTCATGCCTGGAGGAGCCTTCCCCTACCGCCCTGGCAAAAATAGACCCCTCCCCCAGCTACCCTGCTCTGCTCTACACAGACCCACAGATCCCTGGAATGACCTTGTTGTCTGATGTGTGTATTTGTTGTTTGCCTTGTTTGCACAAGGCCTCAAGTTCCATGAGGGCACTGCCTGGCCTGCCTCGTTTGGTGCTCCCCCAGTGGGTGCTCAGCAAAACTCTGAGCTACAGTGTGGGGCCTCTGGTCTGAGCCAGGCCCTGTGCCTAGACCATCACACTTAATTCTCCCGAGTAGGGGCTATTTTTGCCCCCATTATACACAGGGGAAAACTGAAGCTCAGGGAAGATGAGTACCTTAATCACACGAGCACAGCTTTGAAGTGATGGAGCAGGGATCTGACCCAGGGCTGGCTGGTACTAGTGCTGTTTGTTTCTGGTTTCCTCTGCTTCCAGTTCTCTTCTACCTCCTGGTTTCTTTGGAAGTGAAATTCATAGCTCATGTTTTAAGCGCTTCTTCCCTTCCCTTCCTGGACCTCAGTGGTTTTCATCCTGGGGAGGGGGGCGGTTATGTAGAATCAAAAAAAGCGCGAGTGGGAGGGTAGCAGGAAAGGGAAGGCGCTGACACAGGGCCCTGCGGCCAACTGCCTCCTTCTGGGCTACAGCATGCTTTCCCCTCTGCTGTCTCATTATTTCCTGTGGAGTTTTCATCAACGTCTCTTTAGGACTCAAGTTGACAAATAAACTGGCTGAGCTGGTGAGAAGGATTTAATTTAGCTTGCTCCGTGCCCTTCAGTCTCTTGCACCCATGCCAGCAGAGGGAACAGGGTGAGCTGGGGTCAGCATTGAGGCTTGATCTCCAGCAGATCTGGGCTTGAGTGCAGGGACCTCGGACCTGTTTCTGAGCCTGGGGGGTAAAGGTGACAGAGACCCAGGCATTTGAGGTTGCATTGTGACAAGATGATGTGAAGCTTCCTTCTAGGAGGGGGTTCTGGTCTCTGCGAGTTCATGGAAGGCTTTGGATTTTTGACCTTAAGTCATTGGTTCAGTGAGGATTTATTGATCCCAGCTGTGGACCACCCTAGGACTATTGTAGGTTCTTGTCTCCATGGACTTAGCTTTTGATGACGCAGGAACTCCAGGGGAAGAGAGTGAGCTAGCCTTACTCTCAGTTCAAGGCGGCAATCAGCCGTTGTCTGTGCATGTGGGCACCTGACTGATTGATAAATTTCTCTTTATCCCTCCCCATGCTGGCCCCCGCAATTCTGCAGAATGCATTACTGTTCGTATGTGTTCTTACCCATGTGTCGCTTTTGCATATTTATAAACTTATATCAATACTATGTCTGTTAGTCAGCTCTTTCTGTGATAAGGCTATACAAGAAATCATGTCAGAACTTAGTGGCTTTCAGAAATGAGGCTTGCTCTTCTTGCTTGTGGCTCTGTGGGTTGGGTGAGCTTACTGCTGCAGGCTGGGCTTCGTTCTAGACTGTGGGTTGGGTTCGGGTCCAGCCCGTGCACCTCCTGTCTTTCTGGAGTTAACATTTCCCTGGAGACGATTCTCATGTCCTTGGCGGAAATGCAGGAGTTGGGAGAGACATCTGTGATGCCACCTAAGCCTCGGTTGGGTGATCTCCACAGTCCCGTCTGCCCATATTCCAGTGGACAAAGCCAAGTCACGTGGCCAGGCCCCGAGTTAGCGAGGTTGGGAAGCGTCTTCCACCCCAGGAGTCCAGGGTATGAGTGCTTGCTGGGCAGGAATGAGGTCGATCGTGGGGTGTGTTGTAGATCTCTGTTTCTTAAGTTCCCATGAAGAACCATTTGTTTAAGAGATATCCACGTGGCTATGGGCGCACTGGGTCCAAGTCCCGCTCGATGCTCCGAGCCGAGCATCTCCTCCCCATGCCGCCTAGTGTCCTAGCGATGGGCACTAAGCTTGTTTTCTGCTCCCTGCTGTCCTAGATGCTCCTGAGGACCTGCATGAGAAAATCCCTGGAGTGTACGCCCAGGAGCAAGACTGTGGGGCCATGGCGGGGGTACACTTATTTGCAGAATTAACACCAGCACCTGCTTGGGGGTCGCATTCCCCCCGCAGCGGACCAACACTAAGCCTTACCCAGCTTTCTGGAGTTTGCCTCTCTGGTGAGCGGGAAGCATAGAGTGAGGTCTTCTGGCCTTTGTGTGCATTTCTTTGATTAGTAGCACATCTTGGTTTCTTCCCGTGTTCCTCAGGCTTGGATTTCTCTTTCTGGAAACTGCTTCTTCTTGTCCTTTGCACTCTGTGCTTTCCACCAGAAGAAGGGCCAGTGGGCTGGGAAGAGGGCTGGGCTGGCGTGCAGCAGGGTGGAGACCACCCTGTCTGGATGCGCTGGGTTGAGGTCGGAGCCGGGCATCCATGGAGCTGAGTTGTCGGGAGGCACAGGCAGGACACGGCGCTGGGAGGAGGTCCGGGCTCATCTGTTTTGCTTCGGCATTCACTATTTAGCCTTCAGCAGCAGCTCTGAATGGGACACTTGCTGTCCTTTGATTGGCCCCCATCCCCGTGAAGGACCTAAATGAAGACGCGCATGTCAGATTATTTGCTGGGTTACCAGGAACCTGGGAGATGCCCAGCCCTTCTTTCTCAGGTTGTTACGGAAATTGAGAAAGAGCAGTTCTTAATCACAGCAGTGGAGGACCTACTATGTGCTTGGGGCCTCCTACCCATTGATTTCTCAGGATTAATGTTATCATCTTGGGGATAAGAATAGGACCTACCTCACTGGAGAGCTTGGGAGAATTGGATCTTTTTGCTCTGTCAAAAAACATTGACAGAATACTGTTATGTGCTGGGTGTGTGTTAGGCCCTGGGATACAGCAGTGAATAAAAGGAAAACAATTCTACCTTCTTGGAGCTCATATTCCAAGGGGTAGGTTGTGGGGGCAGTGAGAAAAGAAATGAGTACATAGCACATAGAGTATGTTAGGTGGTGTTAAGAGTTAATGAGGAGGGTTGCCTGGGTGGCTTAGTTGTTAAGCGTCTGCCTTCGACTCAGGTCATGATCCCGGAGTCCCAGGGTCGAGGCCCCACATCGGGCTCCCTGCTAGGGGGGAAGCCTGCTTCTCCCTCTCTCACTCCCCCTGCCTGTGTTCCCTCTCTAGCTGTGTTTCTTTCTGTCAAATAAATGAATAAAATCTTAAAAAAAAAAAAAAAGAGCTAATGAGGAGATGGGGCAGGGTGGTGGAAGCGGTAGGTAACGAGGGGAGGAAGTCCTCTCCTGACTGGGAGGTGGCATTTGAATGGAAGACCCAAAGGAGGTAAGGGTCTTTGGGTCTTTTCTGGGGTATGATCTGGGCTGTAGGAGACCCATTGGAACAGAAAGGAGAGGGTGGTAGAGGAGAGAAGAAATCTGGGACTGTGCCTACTCATTCCTCATTCTCTCATTCTATGCCGGGCCACCTCACAAGCTCATCACGGAACAGATGGTCCAATCACAGCTGCAACAGTCAGGACTTTAAAGCCACACATGACAGAAATGCAACTTGGACAGGCTGAAAGGAAAAAGAAAGTGCATGGGTCCAAGTAACGGAAAGGCCACCTTCAGGCATGGATGAATCCAGGATTCAAACTACATTGCTGGAGTTGATTTGTGTTCAGCTCTTGACTTTCATCTGTTACAGCTTCATTCTTGGGCTGATTCTTCCCAAAAGGTGGCAAAGTGACTGCTGGAAGGTCCATATACGGCAATCCCAGAGGGAAGAGAGTCTTTCTCCTCAGCAGCACCCACAAAAGCTTCAGGCTGATTCTCCCTAGGATGGTTTACGCTACTTGTCCTTTCCGAATCAGTCACAGTCATTAGGAAGATGCAAAACTCTCATTGGCCAGGCCTGACTCCTGGGACCATCCCTGGGGCTAAGATCCAGAGCTTCCAAACCATAGGACTAAGTGTGTGAGGGGGAGGGTGATTCTCTAAGGAAAACCGGGTAACTGTTACTAGAGGGGAGGATGGGCTGTGTCATTCTACCCCACACACCAAGAATTCCATCTGCTAACACCTGCAGGGACCCATTTCTCCTCTAATACAGTGACTCTTGAGTCTGGCTGGGCCTAAGAAACACCCCAGGGAAATTTAAAGGAATACAGGTGCCTTGGGTCCCAAGGACAGATTCAGGTTACTTGGTCTGAGGGAGGATCCTGCACCATTGTATTGTGTTGTATTGTATTTTAATTCTATTCTATTCTATTCCATTCCATTCTATTCTATTCTATTCTATTCTATTCTATTCTATTCTATTCTATTCTATTCTATTATTTTTTCTTATTGTAGGTCCCATGCCCAACATGGGGCTTGAACTCACAACCCTGAGATCGAGTCTCATATTCCTCTGACTGAGACAGCTAGGTGTCCCTGCACCATTACTTTTAAAATGCTCCTCCAGCCCTCAGGGCTGAGAATCATTTCTTCTGGGTCCCCACCCGTTAATTCACTCTGTGTATTACCATTCTTTAAAAAGGAAGACTTTCAGTGTCCTATCGCACAAGGAAGAAGATTAAGAGGGGCAGGAATTCATAACCAGACTTGAAAGCCCTGAACCAGTCTCTGGCTTATATTAAAGTGAGGTTTGAACTGGCCTCCAGGTCTCCTGAGACAGGGACCACAATGGCCCTCAGCAGATGGTGGCTTCTGATGGGCATCCAACCCACTGAATTCATTCAACACCCGCCATCAGGGCCGTGAGGTGCTCCGAGGATCCCTGACCCCCTCACCACCATGGGTACCGGCCACCACCTGTGTCAGCAGGAAGTTCACGGTCAGCTGAACGGAATCCAATTACACGCCTCTCTCTGGGGTGGGGTGGATCTGAGACACATGGAGCCCTGGTCTTTGTTTCATTTTTTCTCTATTCATAAGGATCTTGTTATCCTTAGACCTGGACCCAGGGATGAGAAGAGTGGGAAGGACTGGGCGATTCACAATGACAGCCTCTTCAGGGGAGGTATCTTCACTGATGTTATTGTCCGCCATTGTCTTGAGGACTTGGGTGGCATTAGGTGGGGAGACAGTTCTGGAGTCACGTAGACTGGAGCTGTAGTCCACACTTTGGGACTCGCTTTTTGTGATGTTGATCCTGACTTCTCAAGCCTCAGTTTCCCTGTCTGTCAAATGTGGCTGATGAATAAAATGAAGCTAGGGATTATTTATGCAAAGAGAAAGTTGTGATAAAACAAGGATTCCCCACTGTGGCTGCATGATGGAATCATCTGGGGGAGATCTAAGAAATGTGGGTGCCCCACCCTCCCACTTAGAGATTTTGGACCTAGGCTGGCATTTGGGCATCATGTTCTTAAACTCTCCTTAGGTGCTTCCAGTATGTGGCCAGGGTTAAGAATCACTGGCCAAGTAAAAGATTATCGACTACTGTGCACACCATAGGAAACTTGCCTAGACTGAGAAGTCAGGGAGGGTGTCCTATAGGAGGTAAGAACTGAGGGACAGGTATGAGCCTACTAAGATAGGGCTTGGTGGGTGCGAAGGTGAAAAGGAGTGCCCCAGTTCGGGAATAGCATGTACAAAGACCTTGTGGTTGGAAGGAGGATGGCATTTAGGAAGGGGTCTAAGTAAAAGCCAGGTGTGGCTGGAGCACAAAGAAGGTAAGTGTGGAGAAATGGGAGGGGCCGGACTGCACAAGACTTTTGAAATCTCTCCTCTATCTGTGCAGCAGGGAGAGCCATTGGAGGGTTCTGGAGGTGACAAGAGCAGGTTTGCATTTTCAGAAGATCCCTCTGTTTCTTGTACAGAGGGTAGATTGGAAGAGGATCCATTCGGGTACAGGGGACCGAGTAGGAGGCAATCCAGCCAAGTGGGTGAGCAAAGATGAAGGGTTGGGTGAGAGGGTAGCTCAGCATAGAGTTCAAGTGCTTAGGCTTGGCCTCAGTCTCTGACCATGTTGTCTTAACTCTTCTGAGCCTTAGTCTCCTCATCTGAAAAGCAAGGGTAGTAGTCCCAGCCACCTCCTAGTGATTGATGTCACCCTTTTAGCCCACTTCTCCTTAGACAGCTCCCTCTTCAGTCCTTGCCCCAGATGTCACATCTTCTAGCTCCTTGTTTCTCCGCTGGGATTCCTTGTCAAAGCATGTTATCAACCAGATGGCCCTCGTCCGCATCTCCTGCTGAGCTGACCAGAAGCACTGTAAAGGCAGAGAGCGTAACCATTTGGATCAGAGCTCCATTTCTAGCCCAGTGCCTGACCCTAGCAGTTCTTAATAGATATGTTAACTGAATGCATACCTGAGGACAAATAATCCCTTTTCCACCCTCCTCCCTTCCCCCCCCCCCCCCCCCCCCCCCCCCCCCCCCCCCCCCCGCCCTGCATTCTATGGAGCCAGGACTGGCTTCCCATCCTGGTGGTTGTGGAGCGATGGCTTCCCACGCTCACAGTCTAAGTCTGGTGCCTCTCCAAGGAGAGGAGCGGTAGGAAGGCTCTGTCATCCCATTTCTCTGTTTCATTCTCGTGAAGCCTGTTCTATGGAAATGCAATTAGAAGCCCCACTTCAACTAACATACAGAAACTTCCACAGAGCATGCCTCTCAAACTTAAACAGCACACACATTTTATGCCGCTCATTTTTCCCCCTTCCCCTTTGATGCTGGCATAAACACATTATGGTTTGTACCTCCTGGGCTGCTCTCTGCTGTGACCATTCAGGGACTCTACTCATGCCGCCAGTGGGACCCTGTTCTTGGTGGATCCTTTGTCTTTGCTTTTTTGCTGGTTTGGTTAATGATGCCATCAGTCATCTTGTCAACCCCTACCCCTTGGCCCGCTCGAAGCTGCACTCGTCCTGTAGATTCTGCCTGCCTGGATAGGGGGGGATTCTCTCACTTCCTTCCCAGGAATGCAGCCCCGGGTGAGCCTGTGGGATTACCCTTGGGCAAAGGCAGCCCACTCTTCTCCTCTTTTCCACCTCTTCTCTGTTATGCACCCTGTGTGCACCCCCAGGCTTCCCCAAGTCTAAGCTTTTCTGTGTCTCTTTTCTCTGGAATCTTGAGTGGCTTCCCATGGCTCCAGGTTTCTGAGTCCAGCCTCCTTCAGTCAAAATTTAAACATTCCTCTCAGTTTGGCTTCGGTCTAACCTTACATTCCATCTTCCCCCCGCATGTCCACCGCCCAAGCCCCCAACTTCCCAGGGATACTCATTCTTCCTGGAAAATGACCTTCAGCTCTCTGACTCTGACTCTACTCAAGCTGGAACTTCAGCTTGAAATGCTGGCCCCTCCCACTGTTGACATTTGCACACCTTTCAAAACCAGATCAAATGCTACCTCCTTTATGAATTTTTAATCTCTTTGCTTAGACTTAATTGCCCCTCCAAGTTGAATGTGAGTGAAACGCCCAGACAAGGAACAAGGCAGATACCATTGGCTGTCTCCTCAGTATCTGTCCATGCTGACCAACTCCTTCCAAAAGGAATTTGTTTGTGTTCATCTATCTGCATTTATCCCTTCTTGGGAATATAGCCGTATGCCCAGCTCATGAGTGGATCTAGATTGGTTGAAATCAACAAGGTTATTCTATCCCCTTGACAATGATTGGCTTGGAAGCAGGTGTGACCCAGTTTTGCTGGGAGGCTGTGGATAACTTTTCTCACTCTTAGAAGAGAGAGAAGAGTGTCTTCCACTTCAGTCTGGATGGCTGACAGCAAGTTATGACCGCAAGGGTCAGAATAGGACAACCCACCATCCGTCATTGTCAGGATGGCGGAGCACAAATATGGGAAGGACTTTGTGATGATATTGATGAGCAGCTAAATTAATCAATCTCAGAGATTCTTTCTTTCCAAGGTTTCTTTTGTGTGAGATAAGAAAATCCCTTATTGTTTAAGGTAGTTGGATCAGGATATCCTCTTACTTGCCGCCTAAAGCAACCCAGGCAGATACATGGACAGCGACTAAGTCTATTCAGGTGTTTCTGCTCACTAAGCTAGTATACAGCCATTAAGAAAGAAACTCTAGGCTTATGTAACCACAGGAAACAACATTATGACATTATTTATGTAAATAAGTGGTACAGAAATATAGGCAAATGAAAAAAGATCAGAAGAAGATAATTTTTTTAAAAAAATGATGATAGTTGTGTTAGGGTAGTAAACTGGTTCCTTTCTCCCTCCACTTCCTGTGACCTTCAGTAATGTGTGTCTACACACACACAAGCACACACACACATTTATACATACATGTTATGCTGAATATATGGTATATAGTGTGTCGTATGCTATATGATGTGTAATATTTATTACATAGCCCGATAAGTGTATATATAATGTATGCTAAATATATGATACTTATACAATCATATATACTCATAGTTACATATACATTATGTATATGCATTATATGTTTGCATATATGTAATTTTGCTCTTACAGAGTTGAGCACTTTGTAAGTATAAATGTTAATTTATAAGTATTAAGCACTTCATACATGTTAAATTGAGCTAATCCTCACAAGCCCTCTAGGAAGAGTCTATTGTTATTCCTATTTGCTATTCTAATAATTCCTATTGTTATTCGATTTATTTTGAGGAGACTGAGGCCTAGAGAGGTTGGGCCTCTGTGCGCTTGTGCAAGGTCACAGATCTCATATGTGGGGAGACAAGACTGGAACAAAAACATCCAGGCTCTGGAGTTTGTGGTCTTAATCACCATGGTACACTACCTCTGAGAGTCCATTAAAAAATGGTTCCTATAATACTCTCTGGTTTTGTTCTTTTTGGCACACCGTGTACTGTGGATTTCTGGCAAAGTTTCCCACTTTGTCAATAGGGCATGGGATTGGCAGAGTGTGTCAGGGATGTGGGAGTGGGAGGTAATCCTTATCTTGAGAGGGAGTATGGAACCTCTTGGGGGCCCAGGGACAGAGGCAGTAGCTCAGCAAGGGTTGCCCCGATGGCTGTGGTGTGCTTTGTGCCACACAGAAGCTGGATCCTGGCCAGGGGCAGCAGAGCAAAGCTTTATGATCATGTCCAGTCTGTATCCAAGCAAAAGGCTTTACCCAGCACTGGTTCAATTTGTCAGATCTGTACACGCAAATAGTATGCTTAAATGATGACATGTTAAATCAGTTGTGGAGGGTTATGGGGCAAGAGATTAATGAATATCAGCATAAGATACCTCTACCTGGCTATGATTGGGGGAAACACTGGTATGTAGGATTGAGTACTATCCATTGTTGGACTTGAATCCTGGGGCAAATGGTACTGGAGAACTGTCCAGCAGGCAGTGCTGATGGCTTGGATCACGAGAGAAAGCAAAATGCAGAATGAACAAGGGGAAAAGAGATGGGGAGGGAATCATAGGGACTGGAAATCCAGGTCAGCATTGCATCAGAGAATCACATCTTCCTCTAGAGGTGATTGGTAATATTGATCAGGGGCCAATCTACTGCAATCAAGTAGGGAAAGTTTAGGTTAAATAACAAGTATATAAGGTATATTTGGGTTACAGGTATGTGAAGGAAAAAGCATAACTATACAGCCATCCATGTTGAGAAATATTTTGTAGCTTTTTTGATAAATAGAATATATTGGATCAATCGTATCAGACAAATACCTTGTGCAGTAAGATACTCGGAGACACAGGCATGATAAAGAGGGGAAAACTGCAGTCTTGACATTCTTGTGGCCACTAGAGAGAAGGAAGAAATAGACTAGCACAGAGGAGAGAGAAATAAGTCATTTTCAGGGCAGGAGGGATGGGTGATGGATAAAGGAGATATGTGTGGGCATGGTCACGGCAAGGGTAAATAAATGAAATGTTGATGAATTTGTTTATTATGTCCTGCTCATCAGCACAGCTGCTTAGAGGACAGAGTGGACTGGGGGAAGGCAGCAAGTAGTCTAGTGGTCTTTGGGGGTTTGCTTGGCTTATCGGAAACTTTGACATCTTGACGCTTTGTTCTCCCCCCATCTCTCACTGCTGCCAGCTAAAGGTGGGTGACATGTACAATCAAGGCAGAGTCCTCATTGTAGGAGGGCACTACAGTCTAAGCCACATCACCAAAAACAGGACCTTGGAAAGGAAACCGAGATAGAGATCTGGCTATACAGAGGGTGGTGTCCAAGCCATCAAGCCAGTACCCCGGCTGGACCTTCTAGTCCACCTTTATGAACCGGGGTATGATTGAGAAAACCTTTGAAGGCTGAGCTGTAGTTTGTGGGAAAAGGAGACCCAGGCAGGGAGAATGTGCCAAACAATGTGTCTTGCGTGGAGGAATAGTGGGGAATTCATGTAGTTGGGGTTCATGAAGGTGATTGTATTGTAGGAGATGAGGCTGAAAAAGTTAGTAAGGGTGAGAGTTAAAAAGCGTACACCAGATGAAAGGCTATGGGACTTTAAATAGTGCTAAGAGTGATATTCAAAGTGTTAACCAACAGACACTAAACAGAAGAACAGGTGCTAGTCATGGTGCTGGAGTAGGACTTGGAAGGGGAACCTAAGGTCTTGGAGAGAGGGGCAGGAGCAGAGTGCGTGTGGGGGGTGGAGGCCACCTGGGTGAGGAGAGGTGGTCCTCCAGACAGCAACTGTTTATCCGTATGAGCTTATAGGAAATTCTTTCAATATTTGAGCCATCAGAATGGCTGTATGAATGCATATTTGCTAAACATCAGGCTTGAGGTGAGAGCAGGGGAGTGATCCAATTGGATTTATGCTTTGAAAAGTGGCTCGAGTCACAGCAAATATTTGTTTACCAGGTGGATTGATGGGTCTTAGATATTTGAACGGACAGGGATCTGGGCTGATTTCTTTCCATTTGACAGAATGTGAAAGTCCTTCTCGTCCTTCTCAGCCTGGGCCTGGCCAGAAATCACCTGTTTCCATCTGGCCCTTCATTCCCTGTGACTGAGCATATCCCCAGCTCCCCACATGGTCTGCTCTTGGCCAACGCAGCCCAAGCTGCCTCTGTCCCTGGCTGGTTGTCTCTCCCCAGCCCTGTCTGGACACGCCTGCTGTGTCTTGCTCTTTTCTCCCCTCACCAGCAGGGGAATTGGCAATCTTCTGGGATTTAATTACAGGTTCCCCGAGGGCCTTTCAGCCCATCACAGGGCTCCTGCAGGCTGCTGGGAGGGTGACAGCAGTGCGCAGTGATGAACAGCAGCTTCCCTGCATGGTGGCTGTACCCAGTGGCCGGCCCACGCTCCTTGGGCTGCTCTGCATTTTCCCGAGCAAAACATGTCTCATTCCCATTTTGCAAGATCAGATAGCAAATGGGGAAAACACTTACAGCAGGAGAGATGATAAAAGACAGAGGGCCGTGCAGCCAGGGTGGAGGACAGAAAGCACAGCAGTTCCCCTGGACGTGGTGCCCGCTTCCAGCAACGCCTGGAAGCACTTTATATTGGTTAAATAACGATTTAGTAATTCTGCTCACTTTAATTAAGTCGGCCTGGTGCGCTGACAGCTCAGGTTCAGGTGGGGATCTTTTTGGCCTTAGGCCATTGTGCTAGAGTCCAAGAAGGGCCATAGACTAGGGTCAGCAAATACACAGCACGCCCACTCCTCTGCCCACAGCAGACATTGCTAATTGATCATGGCACCACTAAGGCTGAATGGTATAGGAGCCTGGATGTGAATATTGGCCTCTATGGGCCCAAGAGTAGCTCAAGTAAGGCAATGATATATATATATATATATATATATATATATATATATATATATATATATATATATATATATATTGTCTTATATATATAAATACATATATATAACATATAAATATATTTATATATATATTTGGCCTTTGAAGTTCAGTGAACACTGTAGGGTTTCAAGTATTCCTTGAAGGAGGACATTATGTCCATATCATAGGAGGTTTCCTCCCCCCAGGCAGGATTCCTCAATATTTCCCCAATTCGGCTCCCTCTGAAATGTCATTTGATGTGGGATCAGAAGGACCTTCATGGGGAGAGATGGGATAAATCCACTGAACTCCGTACCCTTTGTTCTTGGTCCTAGGGAATAAATAAGCATCTAAATATCTTGCCTCTTGTGAGAACCAAATGGACTCTAACACTACCAGCCAGGGCAGAATGAGGAGCCTGTTCCCTCCTGCCTTTGCCACTGTGCTTTAAATTCTCCATTACTCTCAGTCCTTACGGCCAGGAAGAGGCTGACTACTCTCCAGGTCTGGGCCTGGCCACTCAGAGCTTTCCATCTTTTCATCTACTGGACACTGGGTTCTTACAGGTTCATGAGACTCAGCTCTGGGGTTTTGCTGTAATTACTGAGAAAGTGGGCCTCTTCTTCTTTTTTTTTTTTTTTTTAAGATTTTATTTATTTGACAGAGAGAAACACAGCCAGAGAGGGAACACAGGCAGGGGGAGTGAGAGAGGGAGAAGCAGGCTTCCTGCCAAGCAGGGAGCCCGATGCAGGGCTCGATCCCAGGTCTCTGGGATCATGACCTGAGCCGAAGGCAGTCGCTTAAGCAACTGAGCCACCCAGGCGCCCCGAAAGTGGACCTCTTCTGCTGGGCTTGTAGGCTAAGCTGGAGTTGTGTTAGTCTGGCGCTGCTGGTGGATGTCTTTGTGGCCCCTGGGGGAGAGCCTGTGAAGGCCCTGGGGTGGGACTGGGCATGTTTTGAGCGACAGAAAGAATGGCAGGAGAGTGGTAGAAGATGAAATCAGACAAGAAGGTGGTGACCAGATTATGGAAAGCTCTATAGGCTGCCGTAGGGAATTTGCAGTTTATTCAGACAACAGTGGGAAGCCATCACCACTTTGGGCATCCTGAACTTTCTTTGCTTCTGACACCTTCCTCCATGTGAGGCATTTTGGCTGTTATCAGGTTTAAGAGCTGAAAGACCTGGGATCTCCTTAACTTCTTCGGATAGCTTCTCCCGTGAAAGGGGCCAGTTGCAACCCTCTCTGGGCCTGTCTCTGTTCTGGCTCAGGATGGAATTGGGCTCGTTCAAGGATAACACAGATTTCATCCTTCATCCCTTCTTTGTTCCCTGGGCAGTGCCTACCTGGACAACTGTGAGGGGAGGGACTGTGAACATTGCCCAGGATCCATGGGAGAGTGTCCTGATCGATTAGCAATGTCTGCCGTGGGTCAAGAAAAGGAAGTGGTGAATCATTCATCTAAAAACTGCGTGCTCCTGGGAGACATAGCATTTTATGGCTTCTTATGTCGTTTGTATCAGCTTGGAACACCAGCGAGGAATAAAAGCGTCCAGCAGGTTAGGGAACGTATGCAGGTCTTCCCACTTTACAAAGAATTTCTGTGGCCATTTTCTCATTGATCCTAGCAATCCATGTTTTTTTTCTTGGACACCAATCCCTTCCTATCCCCAAGCCATGTGCTTTGGGGCTGAGGACAGAGTATGAGACCCATGCCTTCACCATGATAGTCCTCTAGCCTTGGTAGCAGGTAGAGTGATGGATCCAAGACTGTATAGAGGTGAAGGGAGATCGTGAAATGTTTACTGCAATTCCTGGAAGGAGATTGTGCCCTGTGGATTTGAAGGTGGGGGTCCAGGTGTGCCGAGATTGTCTGCTTTAGCCTCGGGAGTCGATTTTGCACCTGTCTCCTCACCTTGACATTCAACGATGTCATATTGGGAACTCCAGATCAACCATGGTGGAAGCATTTGCTACAGATCAGGGGCCTTCCCCCCCCCCCCACCTCCATGCTGAGAACCAGCTTGCTGGCGCACCACTGGTCTGAGGCTGCTAGCAGCTTTCTTGCTGCTGCATGAAGCCCAAGAGTGGAAAGTGAAGCTAAGGGATCGAGGACTAAACCCTGGGTCCAGCTATGCCGAAGCTGCACCTGCCTTTACACCTTTCAGCTGACAAAAGTATTCTTCTGTTTAGCCTATTTGGGCAGTATTTTCTGCCCCTTACAACTGAAAGATGACTGGTGTAAATTTTATATTCAATATGCAACAAACAGATGGTGTTATACTCATTTCTTCAAAGGGGAAGAGTTCTCCACTGCCTTGGGAGGAATGTTCAGACTCTCACCTGACATTCCAGATTTCCAGCAATCTGGCTCCACTTTCTTTCACTGGCCTCAGATGAAGGCAACCTGTGCTCTAGGTTAATTGGACTTTTAAACTGCTTTCAGTAAAGTCGCCTCCCAGCCCTCCTCGTGCCGTTGTCTATTCTGTTCCCTCAGCCACTCTGCGATGCCCGTCCCTACCTGAAAAGATCTCATTTACTTCTTAGCTCGTTAATTTTCAGGCTCCCCAAGGGAGCAGACTCATAGTCCTGCTCACAGCGATGTCCTGGGCACCTCAAACAGTGCCCGGCATGGTGCTCAATCAACGTTTGTGGAATAAATGAGGACTGTTTAGGCCGGGGAGCCGGGGAGCCAGGGTGACTCTCCACTGTCATTTGTTTGCTCACCACCTTATCCTGGATGGCCAATCTTTATTTATGGCCTCACAAGGCCTTCTGCTGTTCATGGATTTCTTTGCTTTCAAATATGTCTTTCGTTTCTGAAATAGAAGGCTGGCAAACGCCCCTTAAATCACCAGGCTTCCTTGGCCGCGTGCCACATGCTCAGAGCCCGCACCACCCCTGTCCCTTCTTGCTGTTTTTGAAGCCAATTGTGTGCATGTGTGTGCACGCATGTGCACGAGTGTGCACACGCACACACCTCCTCTGGGAAGGAAATGCTTCTCTGTCCCCACCATTGGTTGCCCCATCACTCAGGCTTGACCCGGCCTTAGCTCCTTTCAGGACCCTATAGAGTAACTGTCGAGTTACGCCTGCCATCAGGAGCCGTTTATTCCTTGCTTGGTTGCAGGTAGATTCTGCTCCAAGGCCATTTGAGATCACAGCCCTGTGATTACCACGCAAATGATACGGGAGCCGTAATCACAGGGCTGCAATGCTGAGCTGGAGGAGTGCCACCTGCCACTTTGTTGGACTCCTTCCAGACACTTGTTACTTTTCCTTAGGTGTGAGTGTGGCCAGGGGCGATCTTCAAAATACTGAGCAGCTGATAGGATGCAGGACTGACCAATCCGCCTGGTTGTACCCTCCCTCTCCTGTGTATATATTATTATTTTAAATGCTAATAGCTCTGACACAGAGGGACAACCTACAGTCAGGCTCCTCTGTGTTAGCTGCTTTAAAAAAATCAGTTAAGGAAACTGAGACTCGGAAAGATAGCTCTTTTTCTATTTTCTCATGACCACCACACTTCAGAGCTTCAGAATATTATATCCAATGATGTACCAAGTTCACATAGCCATTCTCCCAGTCCCAGGCAATTTGTATTGTTGCAGGGTTTTTTTTGCTGGTATGAATAATATAGCCATGACAGTCTCTACGTCATTAAAATTCCTTGAAGAATTCATTTTGGATGATGATACAATATTTCATATTGTCAACAAAAATGTGTGTACAAGGATGCTAATCGCACCATTACTTATAATAGCAAAAATTGGATGTAATTAAGCCACCCAGAAAAATGCTTGTGAAATGACATTAAGTGAACCCTGCAGGGTATAGATTCCCAAAATCAATGTGCTCCTGATTATGGAGCGGGGAAAGGTACAGAT
Organism: Spilogale gracilis; assembly: GCA_004023965.1. Lineage (NCBI taxonomy): Eukaryota > Metazoa > Chordata > Mammalia > Carnivora > Mephitidae > Spilogale > Spilogale gracilis. The sequence goes on along the minus strand of PITA01012714.1, from coordinate 13,707 downwards.
GCGGGGGGTGGGGGGGGTGGAAACTGGAGAGAAATATCCCTAAGTTGTACCAGTGGTTATTGCTGGGTGATAACTTTATATGGAAGATTGTTATTTTCTCATGTTTCTGTATTTGTTGAATTCTTCACAGTGAACATGTATTACTTTGATATTTTAAAAATCAGTAAAAAAAGTTTTTTTTTGTTTTATTTTTAATAGATAATTTCAGTCCATGCATTTGGTTCACTGCTATAGCCTAGGGTTTGGCAAACTTTTACAGAAAGGGTCAGATAGCAAATATATGATAGTAGATATTGACTTCGTAGGCTGTATGGTCTCTGTTGCAATTATAAACAAATGGATGTGGCTGTGTTTAAATAAAACTTTATTTACAAAAATAAGAGATGGGCCAGATTTGGCCCATGGGCCATAGTTTGCCAATCCCTACTCTAGCCTACCTTAAATATTGTTTTTTCTTAAAAAATAACTTTATTAAATATTACAACAGATACAATCTTGTATTTGAATATAGAAAAAGGAATATTTATAAACATAGATACAAAGTACCAATAATACAAATGCAGTGAACATCTATGTTTGATCCCTGATTTAAGCAACATTGCTACTCGCTTTGAGGTCCTGGGTCACCCAACCCCAGACCCCAGACCCTTCCTTTGAAGGGGCTAGTTTTACAAGTCTGTATCTGTCAATACATTGTATGATTTTGCTTATTTTTGAACTTCAGATCAATTGGACCATGGTATATGTCTTATTCTATAACTTGTTTATGTTTTGTTCTTAAGATTCATCCATGTTGCTGTGTGTAGACATAATCCATCCCTTGGCAGTTCTGCATAGTATTCCGTGGTGTGAATACACCATAATTTATTCATTAATTGGACTCTTGATAGTCATTTCGTTTTTTCCAGTTTTATTTTTTTCTGTTTCAAACTGGGTTCTGAACACTCTTGAATCCATATTATGGTGCAAGAATTTCTTTAATGGGCACAGATGATATCACGATTGTTGGGTCATAGGATCTGAACATCTTCATATGTGCTGGGTAAAGCCACTATTCTCCAAGGTTGTATCAACCCTTACTCCCCCTCACCCATGGGATGAGTGTTCCCATTGTTCCGTGGTCTCACCAACATGTGCTATCTTCACACCCTAATACATTTTCATCTTAATATTGTTATTGAGTATACTACCTTACCTTCTAAAACTTTGTGAAGTTGGAAGATGTGACAAGTAGACCTTTAGGCTTACTGCCAGTTCTCTTACCTTAAGTGGACCTGGACAGGGGGCATGCTGGGAGCTTGGGTGCAAGAATGGTGGCTGTCAGACCCTCATAGGATTTGTGGGAACCGACCAAGACCCAGCCTTATCCCCCTACACACATGCACGCACACACATGCACACACGCACGCACACACACACGCGCGCGCACACACAGCAGATACTCAGTGGTCTTACAGCTCAAAACCAGAGCTGCCAAGCAAATCATTTGTGTATTTTTAAAAAATATTTTATTTATTTATTTGATAGAGAGAGAGAGATCACAAGTAGACAGAGAGGCAGGCAGACAGAGAGGAGAAAGCAGGCTCCCCACGGAGCAGAGAGCCCGATGTGGGCCTTGATCCCAGGACCCTGAGATCATGACCTGAGCCGAAGGCAGAGGCTTAACCCACTGAGCCGCCCAGGTGCCCAATCATTTGTGTATTTGACAGATATTGACCGCCTCCCATGTTCCCGGCAGGGGTCAAGGTACTAGGGGACAGTGGTGCATAAAAGGAACAAAAATCACTGTCTTCGAGGAGCTTATGCTCTTGAAGAGCGAGAGAAATATCCAGAAAAAATGAGTGGTCAGTAATAACACATTAGAAGGTGGTGGTCAAGTGTGGAGAACAGTGACGGGGGAAGGGACTGTACGTGGATGTTCGCATGTCAGACCAGAACAGACCTCACTGAGAGGGTGACATTTGAGCAAAGACCTGAAGGCACTGGAGGAACAAGCCGCGAGGGTGTCTGAGGGAAGAATGTTCTAAGCAGCAGGATCAGAGCCTGCAAAAGCTCAGAGGCAGGAGTATGCCCAGTGTGTCCCCAGAATAGCCCAGCAGCAGAGACTCGAGTCCCGTCAAGGGCTGATGGGGCTGTCAGGGTCTGGCAGGTGGAGGGGGGGAGATGGTTGTGTATAAACAGAGTGTCTGGTCTGGACCCCAGCCCTGGCCCAGGGCTGCAGGCAGGGAACTGCGGTGTTTGGGGAGATGGAGGCAAGCTCCCACGGGGGAGAGCAGGTTGACCATGTATGTCTGAACATCTTTTGTGGGAAGACTGGGGATCATTAAGGACGCAGATTTCAGGCTGATGGGGCTCAGGGAAGGGGGGCGTGAGCCTGGAGGCTGCACAGGGGTGATCAGGCTGAGCCCAGAACAGGGAACTGGTCCCAGTGAGGGTGGGAAGTGAGGCTGGGATGCGGTCTGAACTGCTCGGGTCCTGTCCCCACAAGAGCCCTTCTGCCTTAGGGTCTAGAAGTCTCTGCAGCACCAGGGAGGTTGTTCCCATCCCATCTCTGATATTTAGCAGCTGTGTGACCTTGAGCAATCAATGAACCTTCTGTGCCTCAGTTTCTTTACTATGAAATGTGGATAATCTTAACACATTCCTCATAGACGTTTTTGTGAAGATTTCATCAGTTGAAATAGGTCAATTGATTAGAACAACATCAGTAAGATAGTAAATAATAATAATAGTAATGTCAATTATATTTATATTAACATTAACAATAGCATTGGAATACTAGCTGTATTACTGTTGCTGTTATTATTTTTCCTTGGATGTCACACGTTATTTTCTTGGATGTCACAGCATTTATCTTTGGCTCAAATGTGGGCCACACCAGGAGGGGCGAGCAAGAGTGTGCATCACTTAATTGCCCTCTGTCATCTTGGGCAAGTTACATTGTCTCTCTAAACCTTGGTTTTCCTAGCAACGGAATGGGCCTGCTCGTGCCCTCTTCAGAGACCCAGGAGGGCTGGCTTATCCAGAGCAGGGGGCACAGTGGGCTCATGGTGGGTGCTGGGCAGCCTTCTCCATCATTCCATTAGACTTGCCATTTTCTGGGCAGGGCTGCAGGCAGATATTGGTGAACGGGGTGTGGGTCCTGACTTCTAGGGCCCCCCAGTCTCAGAAAGGAGGCAGATACTGGTGCTGTGGCAGATGTATGGTGCACTTATGCGCACCAGCCACTGCTGATCCCATCCCACAGGTTATCCGGGAAGCAGGGGCTGCTGCTGTCATCCCGGTTTTCAGGCGAGGAGGCTGAGGTTTAGCACGGTGAGGTGAAGGGCCCGCAGCTCCCAGAGCTGTGTTGATGATGCCAGGACCTGACCCACACTCTCTGACTCCAGCCTGTGTTGCATGCATAGGAGGAAATGAGCTGCTGACCACCAGAGCAGCATGGCAAGGGGCATTATTGCAGGCCTGCATTGGATGAGACACTTAAGCTGGGTCTTGAAGGATGCATAGGAGTTTGCCAGGTACACCAGAATGGGGACAGGGCGGGCCTGCCAGGCAGATGGGAGAGCACTGGCAAAGGTGCGAGGTGTGTGTGGGGGGAGGGGTTTGGAAGAGGAGTCTGTTATCTCTTGTCACAGAAATGCTGCTTACAAACCACGTCCTGCACAGATACGTGGGGACGGAGGGGCAGCTCAGGCTCCTGGGGAGGTTGGCTGGGTGTCCTGCTGATCCTGGCTGGGTCACTCAGGTGTCTAGACACAGGCTGAGTGTTGCTGACTGAGGCTGGCTTCAGCTGGGGGGATTAGGACTCAGCCCTGCTCTGGGGGCTCCCCATCCTCCAGCGGGCTTACCCAAACATGACCTCGTGATGATAAAACAAGTACAAGTGAGGGGCCATGCCCAGGTGTGCCACTCACTTATGTCCTGTCCACTAACACCCCACTGTCTGAGCCCCAAGTCCACACAGGGTACTGCAGAGGATACAGACACAAGGAGAGGTGAAGACTTGGGGCCATGTGTGCAACCTACCACACAGGGCGTTGAGTGGGGCTGGAGCTCTGCAGAGGGGTCCCGCTGCAGATGAGGGAGCAGAGGCCACTGGGGACGACTGGGGAGAAGGGAGGGGCCAGCGAGAAGTGGGGAGGAGGTAGGAGCCGGTTCTGAGCACAAGAAAGGACACAGGCCCGGACCAAGGCAACAGGGTGGGGATAGAAGAGATTGATGAGGTCACTTTTGTCGTATAAAAACCAAGGAGTCAGGTTGAGGCGCTCCGTGGGCTACAGAGATGTCATAGATGGCCCCCAGGATGTAATTGGCCTTGGCCTCTGCAGAAAGGTTAATTGCTCAGATCACAGAGACCGAGGCTCCCAGGACTGACAGAAAACCTCCCCAATTAAGGACCCGGAGCTGGAAGTTTCTGTCCTCTCTGGTCACTTGACCAGGCTCCGGACAGCAGTGGAGGGGCTGGGAGGAGGGAGGCGGTGCCTGGGGAGCTCAGAGCCCCGGGGAGATGATTCCATAAGCAAACATTCTGGGGGCTGTGACAGTCAGCCTTACAGGGACAGTGGAGGCTAGAGGCTGTTTTGGCTGCAGGAACAGAAAGCTCATTCCAACAGGCCTGAGCCACAAGAGGAATTTGCTGGCTCCAGGAACTGAGCGATCAGGGGTGAAGCTCGGTCATGCACAGCTAGATCCAGTGCTCTTCAGGGGCAGCTCCTGACTCTCAGCTGGGCCTTCCTGAGTTGCCTCATTCTCAGGGGGGCTATGTAGTCGATATGAGATGCCCCCGACAGTTCCAGGTCTCCATCTCCCCAGCGGAGCCATCAGCAGCGGCAAGAGAATACCTCCTTCTCAGATGTTCCGGCAAAGGCCTGGGGCTGCCTCTGATTGGCCTGGCTTGCGACCCACGCCCATCCCTGAACCAATCACCGTGGCCTGGGTCACAGCCCCGCTGGAACTGGGAGGGAATGGCTGAGAACCTGGCACAGTGGTCCCTGCAAGAAGAAACCAGTTCTGTTCCCAAAAGGGATGCTGGTCTGGTCCAGGGCGCCAGAGAAGGGAGTGATGGTGGAGACGGGGTGTCTGTACTTACCAGGCTCCCAGAAGTCGTGTCAAGGAGGGAAGGGCCCTTAGGAGCTCTTGTCCCACAACCCATTTCACAGATGAGGAGACTGAGGCACGGATGTGGTCATTTCAATGTGGAGAAGTTGCTAGAAAGACAAACAAGATGGCAGAATTGAGGGGGAGGTCTGGAGAAAAGAAAGTTGAATTGGTGGATAGATTGGGGCCTTTCTGGGTCCTGTCTGGGGATTTGACGTTATAGTTGAGACCCAAATGGAGGAAAAGGGTCGGACATATGAGGATAAGAAGGAAAGAACCTTCCAGAGGGAAAAGGTGCAGAGACTGAAGCAAACTTGGTCTCTCAGGGACCCAGGCTGATGGACACACCACCATCTCAGCATAGAGGGGGGAGGGTGAGAGCCAGAGAGGGCACACACTAGCTTTTCCTTTGCATTTTCTCAAAAGTGACACGTATTACCGCTCAGAGCCAGGTGGCCGGGACAAGTCACCTGTCCTTCCTATCTGCATGGAGGCCTGGGAAACGGGGCTGACGTGTCTGTTGCTGGACAAGTAAATGTTCCTATAGCACAAACCCACCTGCCCTTCACCACCTTCTACCAGAAACTCTTAGCTGAAAAAAATCTTCGCTCAATATTCCCAGTCTGAAGTGCTGTCTCAAGAATGTTTTAATCTAAATGTTATTACTAATGAGGCTGAATCTATTTTTCCATATGATTTTAACGACGTTCGTTTCTTCTTTTGTGAATTATCTGGAAACCTAACCTCCTGGGCCTCCTTAAGAAACTTGTTTTCTTTTCTTTTCTTTTTTTTCCTCTTAACCCTGAGCGAGAGGCGTTTGGGAGCTCTGATCTCAGAGGCCCATCCGGCTTGCATATTCTCCTGGATTCTCTGATCTTTAAAAATATCAAAGGAAATGCCATTTATATTGGCAAAAGCTTTGTGGGAGCCTCCCAGATGAGAGAATACACCCCTGAAGTTGGCGAGTCTAGATATTTTTAGACTCTTCTGCTGCAGTGATAAAACCAGGATCCTTTTGGCCAAGGTGGTGGGGGGAGGGGAGTGGCGAGAGTAAGAGGTTGTCTGGCTCCGGTGTAATAAAGTAGAGATTGGAGTGCAAGGGAGACTCAGGGAAGAATCATGCCTTCGTTTCCCCCCTGCCGAGAAGAATTCCCTGCTCAGATCGAAGAAGCCCATCTTTTGTGCTGGAATAGCCCTCCATACACCCTTGTGAATAAGCCCTAAAAGATTTCTGCCCACACACATTTTTTCGCCCTTATTCTATCCATGCCTTGAAGATGCTGACATGGGCTCGCATAGCATTTTCCAATCCGTGGGGTCTAGCCTGGTGTACAGTAGAGCTATGTGATCTGTGGTTCAGAGTCAGAAGTCTTGGGTCGGAGTCCATTGAATGCAGAGCTATGTGACCTTGTTTGATTCTTGTGCCCTCTCTGGGACAGAGTTTTACCATCTGATAGATGAAGTGCAGTGAACTCAGTTATGACTGGGTGTCTGAGTCCTGGGAAGGGTTGGGAACTGGTGTCCTAGGGCCCTGCCACCGCTCAGCTGTGTGTGTTGTTGAATCACATGATGTCTGAAAATATTAGCATGCACTGCTGATGTTTTCATATGTCAGGATTTCTGTCTTCTTTTTGAAAAGTCAGAAGATCTAGAAACACTGGGTTTATACTCCCACCAGTTGGCTAGAGCTAAGCCACAGCATCTTCCTTTATCCTGGAAGTGGGTTGCTCCAGGAACCTGGATTTATTCTGGAAACGTCAGCAGCTTCCTTCAGGTCTTGTCATCTTCTGACATGGAAGCAGAGTTTCTGTTCCTATTTATTGTGGGGACTGTAACTTTACTTAGGGGTGGAATGTAAGAGATTTCTCATGCCTGTGTTCCTTGCAAAGGTGGAAAAGGCAAGTGCAAAGGCCCTGAGGTAGGAATGAGCTTTGTATGTTTGTAGATGGAAAAGGCTGGACAGGTGGGTGCTGGGGAGCAGATTGCCTAGGGTCCTGGGAGGAGATTGAGTGTGATGGGAAGGGCTTAAAGGAAGGAGATTCAATTTGTATTTTAGAAAGATCCTTTTGGCTGCTGCAGGGTGATAGATGCTAGAAAAAAAAGGAGGAAAGGGCTAGGGAATGCAGGAAGGGGTGTTGACAATTTGACTAGTGGGATCAAGGAAGATGTCACTAAGAAATAAATAACAGTTGATGGGGCGCCTGGGTGGCTCAGTTGGTTGGGCGACTGCCTTCGGCTCGGGTCATGATCCCGGAGACCCGGGATCGAGTCCCACATCGGGCTCCCTGCTCGGCGGGAGGCCTGCTTCTCCCTCTCTCACTCCCCCTGCTTGTGTACCCTCTCTGGTTGTGTTTCTCTCTGTCAAATAAATAAAATCTTAAAAAAAAAAAAAAAGAAAGAAATAACAGTTGAACAAAACTTAGAGGGGGGGGAGATCCAGGGGAAGAGTGTTTTAGGCAGGGGTAATGACAAGGGCAAAGGGTCCATTTAAAAGCAGCAAGGAGGCCAATATGACTAGAAGGAAGTGAGCAAGGGGCAGGAGGGTAACAGATGAGGTCAGGAGAGGGGGGAGAGTTGAAGGCCATTGCACAGGTGGCCACTGACCCCAACAGGCGTGTGAATGCCAAGCCTGCTGGTGCGGACACTCAGCGTGGCTTCATGGAGGACCACAGAGGGTCTCTGTCTTGGCTGAGGCCCTCCTGAGGTCAGGACTTCCAAATATGGTGGTGAAAGGAGTTGGGGGGGGCAGATGCTGCAGTCTGTTTACTTTGTCCCAGACTCCTGGCCTCTTCTGCAAGAATCTGCCCCTCAGGAGCTCATTCCAACTTTGAGGCTGCTGTCCCTCCACAGCCCCTGGAAATGAGTCTTAGCAGCTCAAGTCCCCTCTACCTTGCACTGTGAGTAAGTTCCATCTGTGACCATTGGGGTGATGGAGTAGTGGGAATAAGGGCTGACGGAGGAGGTAGGAATATAGGCCACCTTAGGTGCTTGTCTTTGTGGGACCCATGTCAGGCTAGTGTGGCCTGGGGTCCTCAGGCCTGAACCCTCGCTGCTAACTTGGCCACTGATTCTCCCACTGCCTTCACCATGGTCTCCCTGCAGGTCAGTGTCGACCCCAAGTGTGCTCCTTCCTGCTCTCTCTCTGAGTGATGGCCAGCATGAGCATGGGGACACCCAGATCTGACCACTCCCTTATAAGAGGCTTCCCCCTGCTCTCACTGCCCTCATGACGAAGGGGCCTCTTCTGCCCAGTTCTGGCCTTCACACTCGGCCTCTGTGGCCCAGCCATGCTCGCAGTCCTGTCTTGCTCTTGTTCTGCTCTGCCTTCCCTGGACCTTCCTCCAGAAACTCCCAAGACTCCCCAGCCTTCTGCAGACTGGCTCCTGAAGTGGCCTTTCGTGGTGGCATCCTGGGTCCGTGCAGAGGCGGCCCTGAGTCACAGGGAGGTCCTTTGTCCACATGGGTCACTGAGTCCACACTGTAACCCTTCATATGGGCGTTGTTGGCATTCCATTATATGGATGAGGAAACTGAGGCCCAGCAAGATTTATATAACTTGCCCCAGATCACAGAGCTGGTAGGTGGAGGGAATGAGATTTGAACCTACTCTGTCTGGCTCCAGAGCCCTGCTCTTGTCCCTGCCTTGTCCCTTTCCACTGAAATTGAATTAAAGAGTCACCAAATAAAACCAGATGACCAACACCCAGATTGGCTGGCCTCCCCTTCTCCCTCCTCGGCACCAACCTCCCCAGGCTGCCATTCCCACCACCAAAGCCCACGGGGTGTACACTCTCAGCCTCGTCACCCACACCTAGCCCCGTCCCCAAGTCCCATTTCCCTTGGCATTGGCCTCTGAAGGCATCGGCCTCCCTCCTCACATACTAAAGGGCCTGTATCTCCAAAGCTGGTGGCCTTTTCTCATCTCCATCCTCATTCCCCTTGACCTTCTGCTGATATTCACAACAGTGGCTCCTCCTTCTTGGATTGCTTGCTTCTCTTAGCTTTGCTGCTGAAGGAGTCTGGCCGCCTCTTCTTCCTCTTTGCTTGTGTCATTTCTTCGTTCATTCCTTTAACAAATATTTACCAAGCACCTCCTCTGCCATGCCAGACACTGCGCTCAAAGATAGCGTTGAACATGCCAGATGAAATCTGCCCATGTGAGGCTCTGTTTATGGAGGGGGAGCAGGCCCCACATAAGTAAACTAACAGATAACACCATTCTAAAGAATGAAAAATAAAGCAGGGCAAAGAGTAGAAAGTGACATGTGTGTTGGGGGTGGTAGCTACTTGGAAGACAGAGGGCACAGCAAGTGCAAAGGCCCTGAGGTAGCTTGAGTGTGGTGGGTGAGGGGACAACCAAGGGTTATACCAGTGGTCTAACCAGTGGTGAGACAACCTGATGGGACCTTGAAAGCCAGGTGGGAAGATGGGGTTTATTTTAAGTGCACTGGGAGATCTCCAGAAGGTTATAGCAAGAGAGAGACTTATTCAACATAGTCCTGAAGTCCTAGCCACAGCAATTAGACAAGAAAAAGAAATAAAGTCATCCTAATTAGTAAGGAAGAAGTAAAACTCTCACTATTTGCAGATGGCATGATACTATACTTAGGAAACCCTAAAGACTCCACCAAAAAAGCTACTAGAACTGGTAAATTCAGTAAAGTTGCAGAATACAAACAATATACAGAAATCTGTTGCCTTTCTATACATTAATGATGAAATAGCCAAAGAGAAATGAGGAAAACACTCTCATTTACAATTGTACTAAAAAGAATAAAATATAAAAAAAAGAAAAAAGAAAAGAAAAGAATAAACTTCACCGAAGAGACCTGTACTCTGAAAACTATAAAATACGATGATAGAAACTGAAGATGACACCAAAAATACAAAGACCTTCCACACTCACGGATCAGAAGAATCAATACTGTTAAAAGGTCCACACTACCCAAAGCTGTGTACAAATTTCATGCAATCCCTATCAAAATACCACCAGCATTTTTCACAGAACTAAAACAAACGGCCCTAAAATTTGTATGGAACCACAAAAGACCCCGAATAGCCAAAACCACCTTGAGAAAGAAGAACAAAGCTGGAGGTATCACAATTCCTGATTTCAAGATGTATTCATGGCATTTACATTTTTAAAAGATCCCTGCATCTCAGACCAGGGACGCTTGCTGAAAATGTGGATTCCAGCCTCTGCTCGCATCTGTGGCATCCGCTTCCCTTGAGGCAGTCTGGGAATGTGGGTTTTCACAAGCACTTGCATATTTGAGAATCGCTGCTGCAAGCAGAGATTTTTAACCTGGAAATTACCAAGGGGTCAGCAGATAGAACTCAGGGGAGCCAAGAGTTTGGGTGACAAAATCTCACGTCTCTACTCTCATAGCCTCTAATTGGCAGTGGGCATTTCCCTCCTAGCCCTACCTGGGACTTTGTCGCCAGTAAGAATCAGAGTTTTCATGACATGTTACAGAGTTTGTACAGATCTCGAAAATACCATGTCCCTCCTCGCTGCATCGAAGGCCTGGGAGTTATTAGACCTTGTTATTTCATGCATTAATAAAGAAACATGTAGGTTAATATTATATATCTGGCTTAAAAAAATGTCTTGATGACTCCGTTCCAAGGTAATTAGTTTCCTTTGCAATTCTGTGTATGTTTGTTTTGTGCATTTTTTAAAAAAAGATTTTATTTATTTATTTGGCAGAGAGAAACACAGTGAGAGAGGGAACACAAGCAGGGGGAATGGGAGAGGGAGAAGCAGGCTTCCTACCAAGCAGGGAGCCTGATGCGGGGCTCGGCCCTGGGACCCTGGGATCATGACCTGAGCTGAAGGCAGACCCTTAATGACTGAGCCACCCAGGAGCCCCTATTTTATGCATTTAAGAACATCATTCAGAGAAAGAGTCGTGAGGTTTCATCAGATCTCATAAAGGTACGTGGCCCGGAAAAGGTGCAGAAACTTTGCAGAAAGCTGGAGGGGGGTGTGTGGGGGGGGGCGGGGTGGCACTCAGGCAGAGTTGGACGCCTCTCCTGACTCCCCTTGCCAATGTGTGGAACCTGGGGAATATTACTTTCCTCCTTTGTGCCTCCATGTCCTTACCTGTAAGATGTAGCACCTATCTCGAATGCTTGTTGGAAGGACCCAGCCAGGCTACCTGGGGAGGAGAAAGGAGGGGAGGGGAGGGGTGCGCACCAGGGCGTACCTTTTTTTCCACTGGGATATAAAGCTTTGAGTCTAGCCAGATTTGTCGTGGAGGGGGAGCTGGGATGACTGCACTCTGAATCCCAGCTCTGTCACTTACTAGCTGTGACCCTGGGCTGGGTAGTTAACAGCATTGTGCCTCAGTTTCCCCTCCATAACCTGCAGGTAATAATAGCACTCAGGTCATCTGTTGTGAGATGAGATGAGTTTCTCTTTGCAAGGGCCCAGCACAGTGCTTGGCTCTCCCTGGATGATGTTTTTTAACATGGTCATTATTAAATTTGGGGTTCCTGGAGGGCTAGATCCAAGTCCTATTCTCTTCTATATCCCCGAGAGTATCTGACACAGAGTCTGGGTTTGGGAAATATGTTTGCTGCAGGGAGTGCTCTTTTTCAGGTGAGTTAAGGGAGAAAAGGTCCACTTGCTCTAGAAGTCAGGATCAGGAAGGGCAGGTCAGATGCCACCGAGGCCACGAGGGACCTTGGATTCAGCAAGGGGGCCACAGGGAGGCAAAGGGCAGAGGTCTAGAGCACGGCTAATCTTGGGATCCTGGGCAAATCTTGAATCTGGATAGTCCAGTTGTCAGTGTCTCCCCACCACCCGCTAAGCCTGGCTTTGTCGGTCTTGAGACAGATGATTTTTTTCTTCTGCTTTCCAAGCCTCAATGTTCTTGTCTGTTGAATGGGTATAGCTAGCATGCTTTAGGCCCCACCATGAGCAAAGCCTTGGTTATGCCTCTTGATGCACTTCTTTAATTCTCACAAGAGGTGGTCGGGGAGACTGAGGCTCAGAGAGGTGAAGTAACTTGCCTGAGGCCACACAGCAAGTCCCTAGCAGAGCTGGGGTTTGCCTGGGTGGTCTGGCTCTGGGGGCATGACTTACACACTGGGCACAACCCCCACCTCACAGCGGAGAAGGTTTCTCTTCTTTCTTACCTTCCCCATTGTGACCAGTCCCACTTTGTGCTCACAGAGGTGTTCTTGAGAGTACTATTCTTCCCCTCCTGGCAGCTGGAGTAGGAACCAGTGGTGTCTGGGAGGTCCTTTGGGTGCAGTGCCTTCCCAGGCCGGCATCTTCCCTGAGCCCTGACCATTTCTGTCCCCTGACTGCATACTGTCTGGCTTTTTTTTTTTTTTTTTTTTGTCTCATTACTTTCTCCCAGATCCACGGTAAAGGACTCTGCTTCTTGGGCCATGGTCCTCTGCTTCCCTGGGCCATAGTCCTCCGCTCCATGGCAGGATACTATAGAGAAGGGTGGGGAGTGTGGCGAAGTACAAAGGGTGTGCCCCGCCTGTGGGAGTAGCCACCGCTGGGCTCTAGCCAATGTCTTCAGGTGGTGATGTGGCCCTGGCCTGCCAGGCTTTTACAAGAATCCAGATTTTCATGCAGTTTTCCCACTTCTAAATGTTGGCATCTAATTCAAAATTTTAAAAATACCATGTATACACCAAGAGAGGAAGAGAGAGATGCACACACAGAGAGGCTGACAGACAGAGAAAGAGAGGCAACGAAAAACCAGAAAACAGAACAACAACAAAAAAATCTCAGAAACTTGTCTTTAGGCCAGTTTGTAACTTCTGACCTCCCCTCTTCTATTTCCTCTGCCTTCACAGTGGCCCCCTTTGGGGAGAAACGGAGGCCCAGAGAGGTGAGAGAAGCTGTGTAAGATGATGAGGGGGCAGTGTGAGGTTGGGGGCCAGAACCCAACCTCAGCCTTCTCAGCTTTTCCCACTACACTCCCCCTATCACCCCCCTTCCCAGGCCCCAGCCTGTGTAGGTCCGAGTTATTCCCAAGGCCGGCTTCTGGACCCTAAGGAGAAAGAAAACTCATTGCCGTCTGATGCTGAAGGTCAAGGTCACCATGACACATCTCATATGCTCAGTGACTGTCCCTGGATTCCAACAGAGTAATTTCTAAAGGGCATGTCTGCTGGAGTCATTTCTAAATTGACAGGGACTGGAGCCTTACAGAATCTAGGGGTAATAAGGCCTTGTCAGATTCCATTCTGGTGATAACTGGTTTGTTCACTTGTGAGCTCTGGGGAGAAAGACTCGTTTCTCTGGGCCCGGAGTGTCAACTTGCTACACCAACATTTGCTGAGGACCCATGATGTTCCAGGAGCCAGACTGGGGGTGGGCAGAGCGGGGAGGGTGTTTGCAGCCATGATCTCATTTAACTTGTCCAGAAGACGTGTAAGCTTGGTAACACTGATTCCATTTTACAGCCAAAGACATTGAGGCTTAGAGAGGTTTAGATAGAGATCCAAGGTCAAACCCAGACCTTTTTGTCCCCAAGCCTGGGCTCTCTCCACCTTAGCAAGGCATCTATCTGCAGGTGGTCGAGGGACTGAGGTCGGTCTTTGCTTAGGTCAGTCTGGGAGCCACGGGGGGGGGGGGGGGGG
>PITA01012713.1:14135-60878 GCA_004023965.1 Spilogale gracilis | reverse complement strand
AAAAAATAAAATGCAAATCCATCCTTACAGACTTAATGTTGAATGAAAGACTTTCAATTTATCAATATGGTTAGATAGCAAAGTGAGCCACATGAGCAGAGCTTTCAAGAGCCTGAAATGGTAGCTTTTTCTCTTAAGTTTTCTTTTTTAATTAAACCTTCTAGAAGTAGGTATAGAATGCTCAAAACTGTTCAGATTAGGAGATCTATTATGCCTTTAGCATTAAGAGAGAATATATTCTTCAGTCTCCTTTAATAGAGAAAAGCTCTAGCGTGCATAATTCTTGATAATTAAATATTTGTGTAACGCTTTACAGTTTAGAAAGGACTTTCATCATTATACCTTACTTGATTCTAGAGAATCATTATTACCCAAATATCAAGTGATATTGAGTTGCCAAAAGTCACTGAAGAGCAGAGCCAAAAGCTAAATACAGTCTCTGATACCCACTTTCTTGCTCTTAACAGGCAACCACAGACTTTCTACAGACACCAAAATATAATAAATCATGACTTACGATAGAAGAGCAGGTGAGTGGTGAAAAGGAATGTCTAACTTCCATGAACAAAATTCTTTTTCCTTCATTAGGCCTCCCACTTATTGAAGTCACTGACAGCTAAGTACTGCTATCACTCAAATAATTACCACAGAAATATGAATGAATAGGATTCACCCATTTTAGTAGTATTCATTCCAAAAGATATGTTTGTCCCTGGGCACATGGATCTCTGGTATAATATACAATAGTAATATGCTTAAGCAAAGGTCCTTTGTCTCACTCATCAACTGAGAATAGCCCATGGGGAAATAAAAGATAGCAATCAGTTTTCGGTAAATAACACTCTGATCTACCTATCTTTTCGCTCTTTTGCAAAATGGCTCTATGATCCCTCAAAAGGAGGCTCATGTACCCACAGTTATTTGTGAAGGTGCCTGTTGGCAGAGAGGATATTTGAAACTTTAAGTAGAGGACATCAAGAATCTCTTCATGCTGAATGTAATTTTCACATTCTTTAATTTGCTTATTGCACACATGTCTATAGAGGCTACAGCGCAGTGGGTGTTGGAAGAACTGTCCCTTCATTGGTGTCCCATATTCCTACATATTTTGCTGGGTATGCCAAGAATACAAGGCTCTGATAGTTACAGACAGAAGCCATTTCTCAGAGTTGTGTTTATAGCATACAATCCTGAGGATAAGCTAACGTCTCCTCTGTATATAAGGAACAGGCTTGTTTACTGCTTGCTATAGAAGAATGGATTCCCCAAGATGAATACTCTAGAGCTATGAGGCAAACCAACTGTATGAGTAGCATCCATTGGGATCACTTGGTGTCACTCCATGAGATTTGGAAGACAAAGAGAACCAAGGCAAAGATGTTGCTCATGCTGCATACTGTGTGTTGACTGAGAAATGATTTGTCTCTGGAGACCAGGACTTGTGTGCCTTCTGCCAGACTGCATGAAACAGTAACAACTAACTTATAAATGGGTAAGTAGGGGAAATCGAACTCTACACCTGACAAAGAATTATTTAATCATTCACTGAAAGACTTCAATATTCTTGTTTTCAACAGCTCCCTTTCTTCCTTCCCTAACAGTTATTCCTATTAGTATTGTTTGTTAGGATGAAAACTTTTATTTTCTTATTTCTTATTTTATTTATTTGTTTATTTATTAAAGATTTTATTTATTTTTATTTTTAAGATTATTTTTTCAGTGTTCCAAGATTCATTGTTTATGTCCCACACCCAGTGCTCCATGCAATACATGCCCTCAGTACCCACCACCAGCCTTTCCCATCTCCCATCCCCTTCCCTCCAAGACCCTTAGTTTGTCTCTGAGTCCAAAGTCTCTCATGTTTTGTTTCCCTCCCCAATTTACCCTACCTTCCATTTCCTTTCCTTCTCCTACTGTCCTCTATATTACTCCTTATGCACCACAAGTAAGTGAAACCATGTGATACTTGATTTTTTCTACTTAGCTTATTTCACTCAGCATAATCTCTTCCAATCCAGTCCATGTTGCTACAAAAGTTGGATATTCCTCCTTTCTGATGGAGGTGTAGTATTCCATTGTATATATGTACCACATCTTCTTTATCCATTCATCTGTTGAAGGGCACCTTGGCTCTTTCCTCGGTTTGGCGATTGTGGCCATTGCTGCTATGAACATTGGGGTACATATGGCCCTTCTTTTCACTACATCTGTCTCTTTGGGGTAAACAACCAGCAATGCAATTGCAGAGTCATAGGGAAGCTCTATTTCTAGTTTTTTAGGGAATCTCCACACTGTTTTCCAAAGCAGCTGCACCAACTTGCATTCCCACCAACAATGTAAGAGGGTTCCCCTTTCTCTGCAGCCTCTCCAACACTTGCTATTTCCTGTCTTGTTAATTTTGGCCATTCTGACTGGTGTAAGGTGGTATTTCAGGGTGGTTTTGATTTGAATTTCCCTGATAGCTAGTGATGATAAACATTTTTTCATGTGTTTGTTAGCCATTTGTATGTGTTCTATGGAGAAGGGCCTCTTCATGTCTCCTGCTCATTTTTTGATGTGTTCATCTTCTTTTTGGGTGTTGAGTTTGAGTAGTTCTTTATAGATCTTGGATATCAGCCCTTTGTCTGTAGTGTCATTTGCAAATATCCTCCCCCATTCAGTGGGTTGCCTCTTTGTTTGCTGACTGTTTCCTTTGCTCTACAGAAGCTTATTATTTTGATGAAAACTTTTAAAATCAACTTCCCTCTTTCCTTCTCAGGAATAGAATTATAGTCTATGTCCTTCAATGATAGAGTAAAGCAAAACTTCCCACCAAATCTGGAGCACTCCTCTGTGATCATTACATAAATGGAAATAAATTTCTCTGTTCTTTAGGTCCCTAAATTTTGGAAACTTCTTTATTACAGTTACTCAATTTTTCCTAAGCACTGGACTATAGAAGCCACCTCACCCTGTTTTTGATTTGCTATCCTTAGATTGTTGTGGTAACCAGCTGAGAGCATTATAAAAAATCTAAATAAATCTAACTTGAGAGATGTTCCAATGAATGGGGAATATAATCTTTCTTGATTAAACTCTGCTGACATTTTTGGGGGGCAAAGGCAACTCCTAGATTCTGGAACTTATGAGTTCAGATTCAGACAAAAAGTTTTTTAGATCATGAGATAAGGCCTTACATCATTTTATTTACAGCCTCAAAATAGCACATGCTATAAAACAAATTGAAAAGAGATTGCTTGATAGCTCTTTCAATGATAATAAGTCTAACAGCTGATGAAGAAAGAATTCACTTGATACTACCAAACTCAAAGTCTTATACACTGTTATTATAAGTATAAAATAGTACAAAAGCGCTGAAAAGCAATTTGGCAATATGCATAAAAATAGTAATTCTCAATGACTTAGCAATTCTAATTATAGAACTTTGCCATGAAAATAATCAGACATGTGTCCAAAGAATTATATCCTTGTCTATTGACCTTAGTGTTATTTTTATTGGCAAAGAGTGAATGACTCAATGATAATATGTAGTTGTAAATAATAATGTATAGTTACAAAAACTATAGTACTGAACTATATTGAAGGTTGTAAGAATATTCTTTCACGTTATGGAAAAGAATGTATTGCATCTCCTAATGCAAATGCACACAGATCCACGGACTAAGATATTTAAACAAATAGGAAAAAACATTTATATGATTGGCTATGGATAGATTATCAGTAGGCTTTATTTCTTGGTTGTATGTGTGCACATCTCACTTCATTTCATTTGTATAACTTTTGTTTTGTTTTGTTTTGTTTTTAATATTTTATTTATTTGACAGAGAGAAACACAGCCAGAGAGGGAACACAAGCACGGGGAGTGAGAGAGGGAGAAGCAGGCTTCCCGCCGAGCAGGGAGCCTGATGTGGGACTCGATCCCGGGTCTCCGGGATCATGACCTGAGCCGAAGGCAGTCTCTTAACCAACTGAGCCACCCAGGCGCCCTTAACTTTTGTTTTTTTAAAGATTTTATTTATTTGAAAGAGAGAGAGAATGCACGTGTGGAGCAGGGAGGGGAAGAGGAGGGAGACAAAGGAAGAGGGAAAAAAGCAGACTTCCCACTGAGTGGTAGCCTACTGTAGGGCTCAGTCCCAGGACCCTGAGATCATGGCCTGAGATAAAATCAAAGTTGGACAATTAACTGATGGAGCCAACCATGCATCCCTTCATTTGTATAACTTTTTTGATCAGAAACAGTAAGTATTTGAGTAAGGATGGTAAGTACATTAATTATACAACTGGATACACATTTGTAGAGCTATGGTATTCAGACTGCATATATTATGTACTTTAAATATATTGACATAGTGTGAAAAATAAAACTTCAGGGGCATCTGGGTGGATCAGTTGTTGAGCATCTGCCTTTGGCTCAGGTCATGATCCCAGAGTCCTAGGATTGACCCCTGCATCAGGCTTCCTGCTCAGCAGGAAGACTGCTTTCCCCTCTTTCACTTCCCATGCTTGTGTTCCCTCTCTAGCTGTGTTTCTCTGTGTCAAATAAATAAAATCTTTAAAAAATGATAAAAATAAAATAAAACTTCAAAAATGTATAAATTATTTTAAAGGACTATTCTAATGAATACACTATCATGATGAACTTTTTACAGGGCAAATGGATACTTTGTAAAATTGTAACATCTTGTAACATGGTAAAATATTTTCAGGTTCCTTTTTACATCAAATTATCTCTTTGACTTATGGGAAGTTACTATCAAAAGATATTAATAAATGAAAAGTGTATAAAGGAAAGCTCTACTTATACAAAAATCAAATTGACTTAGTGAGCTATATGAATTCAAATTTTATTTAGAAAATGTCACTTAGAACTCAAATAAACAATATAGAAAACAGTTTGGTAAAAGTGTGAAGACCTTAAAAAAGTTGTGTGTGTGTATGTGTGGGTGTGTGTGTGGGGGGTGTGTTCATTTATTCTATAATACATTTTGAAATGCTTCTTGCCGAAGAATATTGTTCTGATGGACTGGAAAATTATGACATAACATGCTCCTCAAGTAGGCAGCAATTTCACAAAAAATAGTGGATGTGTTCAGCTGATAAGAAGTATTTAGCACACTCTGGAAAATGGTATTGAATGCAACTCTGGGTTTCATGAGTGAATGTGTAGAAGACCAAGAGAAAAAATACAGATATTGACTATTAAAATTCAATTTCCTTAAATTATATTACCAAAAATATGTAATAAAAATAACTATTTAGTGGCATATAGGTTAAAGTAAATGACCAAGCAAAGTCATTTCTAATTTATAAAGCAATGTTATCTCCACTTTTAAATTACCTCTAATTTATATAATAATATCAAATGTAATTGACAGTATTTAAAATATATAAATATATATTGATATATAATATGTATATACATATTATATACTAATATATACCAATACATACAAATATTATATTATGTTTGTTGACATACACATCAATATATATACAAATATATATAAAACAATGGGTACAGACATACCAATGTAAAGTACTGAACATGAATATTCTGTCTCTGTGCATTTAAAATGTGTATATATAAACATATATGTATATGTATTTATATATAAATTTAAATAAATAAAATTTATTTAAATAAATAAAATCTTTAAAAAATAATCAATATTCATAATAAAGTAGAAAAATAAGTGATATTCCAGAGAATGTGAAGATTCTATCAGCGAGCAGAATCCTGAAGAAATATACATTTTTAATATTTACAGATAACATAGTATAAACATTATTTTACTTTATTTTGTTAAAGATTTATTTACCTATGAGAGGGAGAAAGAAGGAGAGAGGGAGTGTGAGCAGTGGGAGGACCAGAGAACCCCAAGCAGAATACACTGAGCACGGAGGTAGATGTGGGGCTCAATCTCATGAACCTGATATCATGACTGAGCAGAAATCAATAGTCAGTCACCCAACCGACTAAGACATCCAAGTGTCCCAACATTATTTTAAAGGCACAGATATAATTATTAAAACTTAAAATAGCTTAATATAATTCCAAAGAAGCTCTTAAATCTCATTTCAATTCAACTGAAGGTTTATGCCTAATCTTTGTTTTAAAAAATGATATAGGAGTATAATTTTTTTCCACAGTTTTTTTGTTTGTTATTCCGACTTGAATCAGTTTTAAGATTCACTAAAATTATATAAAAATGAATCACCTTGCCATTTTGGGAGGCTCAAAATGGCTCCTCAAAAGACGCTCTAGAATCTGTAAGTGATACTTTATGTAACAAAAAATAGGTCTTTGCACATATGATAAAAGAATCTTAAAGTGGAGAGATTATCTAGATAATCCAAGAGGGATATCACAGTTATCCTTATTAAAGGGAATGAGGGATATTTACACATTGATAGAAGAGGAAAAAGCAGTGTGACCAAGGAGGCAGAGTGATGCAGGAATACGCCAAAGAATGCCAGCAGGCACCAGAAGCTGGAAGGGACAAAGTATAGTCTCCCACTCCAGAGGGAGTACGCTCATTCCAACACCTTGATTTCAGCCCAGTGATACCGGTTTTAACTCCTGGCTTCCAAAACTGTGGGAGAACAAATTTATATTATTTAAAGCCACAACTTTGTGTAGCACTTCTAGGAAACTGAATTAGGAAGGAAAAATTGCAGGAAATCAGTTTTTAAGAATAATATGGAAAGTACTTAAATTTAGTTAAACATTGTCAATGCTGGAAAGAGTTAAAAGATAATATTATTTTAATGAATAGTCTAAATAACATATTTTATCTCTTATTAATTTCCTATTCCCCAAAAGAAGATATATACCAATGCATTTCAGTCACCTTCACTAAACAAGTCTCCTTGACAATTTCCAGGAAAAGTGAACTCCTTCAAAATAAATGTTGCTGATCTTCAGAATTGATAGGAGAGCTTACAAAAAAAGTGAATTTATAACATGCAGTTTTTATTGCTAGTCTACCCCCATGTAATTATATTCAGAGATTGAATAAAAGGAACTACTCTATATGATGCAAATAAAAGCTCTGAATTCACCATAAGCAAAAGCTAAGGGGCTACTTTTTCTACCCTATATCTGATATATTTGCTTCATTAGGGGCGCCTGGGTGGCTCAGTTGGTTAAGCGACTGCCTTCAGCTCAGGTCATGATCCTGGAGACCCAGGATCGAGTCCCACATCGGGCTCCCTGCTCGGCGGGGAAGCCTGCTTCTCCCTCTCTCACTCCCCCTGCTTGTGTTCCCTCTCTGGCTGTGTTTCTCTCTGTCAAATAAATAAAATATTTTAAAAAAATAAAAATAAAAATATTTGCTTCATTAAATAGAGATGAGACTATTTCAATAGATAATCAGTTAGCAAAAATAATAACAATGTTTATTCTGAAGAAATCTCATTCTGAATTTTCTAATTAGGGATATCAGAAACACTATCTGACACTAAAAGATATTTCATTGTAAATTTTGAGTTTTCCCTCAATTAAGTGTAATATAAACAAGTTAAACACCATTAAAAGTTTCAAGGTAGTTTTCGTTTCTTTTCTTTTCTTTTTCAAGGTAGTTTTCTAATAACAATGAGCCCATAATACGTAAATGAGCACTTTGTAGATACACGTCCATAAAACTACATATATTTGATAGCAAAATTATATAAGTTAGGTTTATGTATGAACTCTAATTTACACTACCATTGTTTATGTATTGAGCCTGCTACAGGTACCAAAAGAACATAACTCTGTTATTTGAATTTTTTTTTAATTCTGTTAATTTTATCTGGATAATAAGGTTCATACATTTTAGAGATCTCCATTTTTGATCTCATAATTTAGACCATAAAATTATTTACTCAAACAACCTTACACAAGTGGTATGCATATAAAATCATCATAAAATTATCACATCTTAAAAGACACATACAGATTGAAAGTAAGGGGATGGAATAGTATTGATCATACAAATGGAAGTGAAAAGAAAGCCAGGGTAATAATACTTATATCAGACAAAATAGACTTTAAAACAAATACTGTGACAAGAGACAAAGAAGGACACCATATAATCATTAGGGGACAATCCAAAAGAGGACACAACAATTTCAAACATTTATGCACCCAACATGGATCATCCAAATACAAAAATGAGTTACTAAAAAATATAAACAAATTGGTAGTAATATAATAACAGTAAGGGACTTCCATACCCCACTTAGATCAAAGGACAGATCATCTAGATAGAAAATCAGCAAGGAAATAGTGGCTTTGACTGACACACTGGACCAGATGAATTTAACTGATATTCTGAACATTCCATTCTAAAACAAGAGAATACACATTCTTTTCAAGTGCACACAGAACATTCTCCAGAAAAGATCCTATATTAACCCACAAACAAGTTTCAACAAATTAAAAAAGACTGAAGTCAAACCATGCATCTTTTCTGACCACAATACTATGAAACTTGAAGTCGACCACAAGAAAAATCTGGAAAGAGCACAAATATATGCAGGTTAAATGACATGTTACTAAACAATGAATGGATCAGCCAGGAAATCAAAGAAGAAATAAAAATACATGGAGATAAAAGAAAATGAAAAACAGTGGTCCAAAATCTTTAGGATGCTGCAAAAGTGGTTATAAGAGAGAAGATTATAGCAATACAGGCATACCTCAAGAAGTAAGAAAAATCTCAAACAAATAACCCAATCTTACATCTAAATGAGCTAGGAAAAGAACAAACAAAACTTCAAACCAGTAGAAGATGGGAAATAATAAAGAGCAGAAATTAATAATATGGAAATTAAAAAAAATAGAAGAGATCAATGAAACCAGGAGCTGGTTCTTTGAAAAGATCACAAAATTGACAAAGCTCTAGCCAGACTAATCAATCAATCAGTAAATAAATAAGTAAGAGAGAGAGAAAGGGGCCTCAAACAAACAATATCAGACACAAAAGAGAAGTAAGAAGCAACACCACAGAAATAAAAAGGATTTGAAAAGACTATTATTACAAATTATGTGCCAATATACTGGACAACATGGAAGATATGGATAAACTTCTAGAAATATATGACCCACCAAAACTGGAGCAGGAAGAAATAGAAAATTTGAACACACTCATTAGCAGTGATTAAACTGAATCACTAATCAAAAAACTCCCAACACAGAAAAAAGGGCTTCACAGATTATTTCTACCAAACACTTAAAGTTAATACCTATTCTCTCTAACATTTCCAAAACATAGAAAAGGAAGGAAGAAATCCAGAATCATTCTACAAGGTCAGGATTATCCTGATAGCAAAACCAGATAAAGACAACATAAGCAGTGTCTGGGTAGCTCAGTCAGTTGGGCATCCAGCTCTTGATTTTGGCTTAGATCATGTTCTCAGAGTTGTGAGATTAAGCCCCATGTCAGGCTCTGTGCTTTGTACAGAGTCTACTTAAGAATCTCTGCCCCTCCCTCTCCTTGTGCCCCTCGCCTCAGTTGTCCTCTCTTTCACCCTCAAATAAATAAATAAATAAAATCTTTTTTTTTTAAAAGATACCATGAAGAAAAGAGAACTATAGATCAATATCTCCGAATAGATGCAAAAATCCTCAACAAAATATTAGCAAGTTGAACTAAAAAATCCATTAAAAATTTCATTCAATATGACCAAGTGTGACTTATTTCTGGGATTCAAAGGTGATTAATATTCACAAATCAATCAACACAATATCACATCAAAAAGAGAAAGGAAAAGAACCATATGATCATTTCAATAGGCATAGAAAAAGCATCTGACAAAGTACAACCATTCATGATAAAAACCCTTAACAAAGTAGATTTAGAGAGAACATACACCAACATAATAAAAGCCATATATGAAAAACCTACAGCCAACATCATACTTAAAGGGAGATAACTTAGAGCTCTTCCCCTAAGTTCAGGAACAAGACAAGGATGTCCATTCTCACGAATATCATTCAACATAGTACTGGAAGTCCTACCCATTGCAATCAGACAAAAGAAAGGAATAAAAGGCATCCAAATTGGTGAAAAGTGTAACTTTCACTATCTGAAGATGACATTATAATATATATAGAAAACCCTAAAGACTCCACCAAAAAGCCTACTAAAACTAATAAATGAGTGCAGTGAGGCCACAGGAACAATATCAATCTATAGAAATCTGTTGCATTTCTGTACACTAATAATGAAGCAACAGAAAGAGAAATTAAGAAAACAAAAAATTTTATAATTGCCCCAAAAGTAGTAAGATACCTAGGAATAAGCCTAACCAAAGAAGTGAAAGACCTGTACACTGAAAACTATAAGACACTGACAAAATAAATTGAAGAGGACACAAACAATGGAAAGCTATTCCATGCTCATGCAGTGGAAAAACAAATATGGTTAAAATGTCTATACTACCAAAAGCAATCTATATATTTAAGGCAATTCCATCAAAAGACCAAGAGCATTTTTCAAAGAACGAGAATGAAAAATAATAAAATTTGTATGGAACCACAAAAGATTGACAATAGCCAAAGAAAGTAATCTTGAAAAAGAAAACAGAACTGGAGGTATCACAATTCTAAACTTCAAGTTATACAACAAAGTGGCAGTAATCAAAATAATATGGTACTGGCACAAAAATACACATATAGATCAATGGAACAGAATAGAAAGTCCAGAAATGAACCCACAGTTATACGGCCAATTAATCTTCCACAAAGCAGAAAAGAATATGCAATGAGAAAAAGACAGTCTCTTCAACAGTTGAGAAAACTGGACAGCTATACTCAAAAGAATGAAACTCAACTACTTTCTTACACCAAACATACAAATAAATTCAAAATGGATTAAAGACCTAAATGTGAGACTTGAAACCATAAAACTCCTAAAAGAGAAAATAGGCAGTAATTTCTCTGACATCAGCTGTAGCAAAATTTTTCTTGATATGTCTCCTAAGGCAAGGGACACAAAAGCAAGAATAAACTATTAGGACTATACCAAAATAAAAAGCTTCTGCACAGCAAAGGAAACAATCAACCAAACTAAAAGACAGCCTACTGAATGGGAGAAGATATTTCCAAATGACATACCCAATAAAGGGTTAGTATCCAAAATAGGTAAATAACTTAAAACACTCAACACAAAAATGAATATTCCAATTAAAAAATGGGCAGACGACATGAGTAGGTATTTCTCTAAAGAAAAGTGAATATTCCAATTAAAAAATGGGCAGAAGACATGAGTGATATTTCCAAATGACAAACCCAATAAAAGGTTGGTATCCAAAATAGGTAAAGAACTTAAAACACTCAACACAAAAATGAATATTCCAATTAAAAAATGGGCAGACGACATGAGTAGGTATTTCTCTAAAGAAGACATGTGGATGACCAACAGACACAGGAAAAGGTGCTCATCATCACTTTATCAGGAAAATGTCAATGAACACTACAATGTGGTATCACTTCACACCTGTTAGAATGGCTAAAATGAAAAACAGGAATCAGCAACAGGTGTTGGCAAGGATACAGTGAAAAAGGAACCCTCTTGAGCATTGATGGGAATGCAACTGATGCAGCCACTCCGAAAAACAAGAGTATGGAGGCTCCTCAAAAAGTTAAAAATAGTGGGTATTTACCCAACAAATACAAAAACACTAATTCAAAGTGCTAAACATACCACCATGTTTATTGAAGCATTATTTACAATAGCCAAGATAAGGAAGCAGCCAATGTCCATCAACTGATAAATGGATAACGAAATAATATGTAGGCAGAGGCACCTGGATGGCTCAGTTGTTTAAGTATCTGCCTTCAGCCCCATGTCTGCCTCCCTGCTCAGTGGGGAATCTGCTTTTCCCTCTTTCCCTCTCCCTGCTCATGCTTTCTCTCTCTCAAATAAATAAATAAAATCTTAACAAAATAAAAAAAGTAATATGTGTATGTATATATACACATATATATGTGTGTGTGTGTGTGTGTGTGTGTATATATAATGTATACACACACAAACACATACACACATATGTTGGAATATTATTTAGCCATAAAAAAGAATGAATCTTTCCATTTGCAACAAGATGGATGGAACTAGAGAGTTTGATGCTAGGCAAAATAAATCAGTCAGAGAAAGACAAATATATGATTTCACTCACATATGGTATTTAAGAAACAAAATAAATGAACAAAGGAATAAAAGAGATAAACAACAAAAAAAAACGGACTCTCACCTACGGAGAACAAACTGATGGCTATTAGAGGGGAGGTGGGTTGGGGTATCGGTTACATAGGTGAAGGTGATTAAGAATACTTATCCTTATGATCACTGAGTAATGTGTAGAACTGCTGAATCACTGTGTTGTACAACTAACACTAATATAACATAGTGCTGGTCAACTACACCAGAACTAAAATTAAAAAAATGACTAAAAAAAGTGATTACATTTTTGTGATGTACTTTATATCCACAATATTCAGAGGCTGAGGTAAATGGAAAAGAGATGAAATAATTAGATTAAGCCCATTAACTCTTACGTTATGCAGTACTAGACACTACATAAAAGAAAAGGGGACATCCTTCCTAGTAGCTTAATCAAGGTATGTCAGTCGAACTTTGAAAGCAATAACCTATTGATAAATTTTCACTGACTTGCATTATTTTAGCTTTCTATCAACTTTTTTATTTGAAAATATGGCATCACAATTCAGGTGTTTTTTGCTTTTTGGGGTTTTTTTTAGTTTTTCATAAGAAACAAGAAATCTTTCCAATGTTGAATCCAGTAAGAATGCCCTGAGTAGAAAGAGTTAAAGTATTTCTCTCAAAAAATGAAACCACGATAGGAAAAAAGTCTTTAAAAAAAGATTAAGCATACTAGCTATGAAAATAAATCTGTAATGTGACACAAAGGAGTATCAGATCAAATTACACCGAACTTTGACATCAAGGACACCAATGTACAGAACAAAAAGAGATTATATTTGAGGCATAACACTCATAGCTACTTTGCTCCTGATTTAATACCAATTGTAGAATTATAGAGATATAAACATTCATTTCTGTAATACTTACACATGGGAGAGAAGAGACTTCAGAATATTGTAAAAAAGAAATAAATGAAGATCAGCAGTTGCTTCTTCTAGAAGCAGGTCCTTATTTAAAATGATTTTTAAAGAGACAGACGCTCCTGTACTTATAAAAAGGAGTATTACTCCCAAAGGTTTCCACCCGTTCCCCAACCTTTTAGTCCTGTTAAGAAGTATTACAACTATAATATTTTTTTCTGTCTCTGTCTTTTGACTGAGGCAAATCTTTAAAGAAATAAAGAAACAACTAAGTAGGACTGATAAAGCATTTGCTTCATTTCAAGTACATTACCTGAACAAAAACCTTATAAAGTGAGGTCACTATAAAAAGACAAAATCCAAAGGGATTATGCGAGATTTAGGAAGCAGGCATTGAAAACGATACCCCTGAGCAAGTGAGAATAACTACTCCTAAGTGAAAAGAATAGGAACAATGCTGAAATGTTGTAATCAGGTAAAAATTGATTAAGTGTCTTAGGCTAGAAAACAAATGAATTACACATGATATAAAAATATAGGATTTAAGCTTCCAAGATATTGAAAGATCAATACAGTAATAAAAGAAAAAAACTATGAAAAGGAGAAAAAATCAGTGAGTTTTCATTACTGAAAAAGTGTGCTTCAAAGAGACTCATCCATGTGCAGTGAAGGTTAGAATTCTATTAAGTAAACAGAGTTATAATCTGGTATAATGCCAACAGAAAAATATCTGAGAAATATTTTCAGAAGTGCTAGGACGGGGGGGTACTATCACGAGTTAAAGTTCTCTTTAAAAATATTTTATTAAATATAATTACAAAAGTCTATATGGGTAATAAATCAAATCATTTGAAGAAAAAAGTATCATTCTTAAGCAATCACGTGAAGTGCCTTTGCAATGATGTAAGATATAAAGTGTGGGGAAAAAAGAAATAGTTCAATCCCTAGAAGGTATGCAGAGAAATTACAAAGACTAGATTCGAAATACATAATTGTAAAAATGATAAGATTTGAGAAAACACACAATTATATATTTTATATTGAGACTAATATCTCCAAGAATGTAATTAATGACTACTAAGTAAACAGTTCATGATGAAAATAATTCTTCCTGAATATTTAATATTCTTTATATATTAAGATCTCATAATATAGATTACAACACTAATACTCTTTTCTGTCTTTTCATCCATAAAAGATATGTAGTTTGATAGGTATACATGGTATTAGGGGAAGATCTACAAAGAAGCATATAAATATTGATAAGGAAATAGGTACACCCATCAAGAAATGAGAGTGATGAAACAGATGGTTTAATAGGAAACAGGTGACTATATGTGAAATGTTAAGTCCAGATATGCATTTGGATAATTTCTTGTCGGCTCATTTCATAGCATTTATTAAGTTTATATTTTAATTCTAGTTAGTTGACACACTGTAATATTTGTTTCAGGTGCACACTGTAGTGATTCAACAATTCCATATATCAACAGGTGCTCATCATGACACATGCACACATTCATCCCCGTCACCTATTTTACCCATCCCCCACCCACCTCTCCTCTGGCAACCGTTTGTTTGTTCTCTTCAGTTAAGAGACTGTTTCTTGGTTTTTCTCTCTTTTTCCCTTTACTCATTTGTTTTGTTTCTTAAATTCCACATCTGAATAAAATCACATGATATTTGTCTTTCTCTAATTTATTTCGCTTAGCATCACTCTCTAGCTCCATCTATATTGTTGCAAATGGAAAGATTCTTTATCTTAGAGGTGAGTAATATTCAATCATATACACGTGTGTGTGTATGTATGTGTGTATATATATATGACTTCTTCCTTATCCTATCCAGGCTCTTGTAAATAATGTTGCAATAGACATAGGTGTGCATTTATGACTCTAAATTAGTGTTGTTGTATTTATTGGGTAAATACCCAGTACTGTAATTTCTGGCTCAGAGGGTAGTTCTATAGTTAACTTTTTGGGGAAACTTCATACTGTTTTCCAGGGTGGCTGCACCAGTTTGCAGTCCCACCAACACTGCAAGAGCGTTCCTCTTTCTCCACATCCTTGCCAACACCTGTTGTTTCCTATTTTTCATTTTAGCCATCTGAGAAGTGTGAGATGATATCACATTGTAATTTTCATTGGCATTTTCTTGATGATGAGTGATGATGAGCATCTTTTCATGTGTCTGTTGGTCATCTGCATTCATTCTTTCACATGTAGCTGTCCAGTTTTCTCAATACCATTTGCTGAAAAGACTATCTTTTTCCCATTGGGTATTCTTTTATGGTTTGTGGAAAATTAATGGGCCATATAACTGTGGGTTCATTTCTGGGCTTTCTATTCTGTTCCATTGATCTGTGTGTGTGCCAGTACCAGTGTTTTGATTACTACTGCTTTGTAATATAACTTGAAGTCCAGACTTGTTATGCTTCCAGCTTTACTTTCTTTTTTCAAGACTACTTTGGCTACTTTAGATTTTTTGTGGTTCCATATACATTTTAGGATTTTTCATTCTTGTTCTACGAAGGGATTGCCTTAAATCTGTAGATTCCTTTGGGTGGTATGCACACTTTAACAAAATTTATTTTTTTCAATCCATGAGCATGGAATATCTTTTCATTTGTGTCATCAACTTCTTTCATCAATGTTTTATAGTTTTCAGAGTACAGGTCTTTCACCTCCTTTGTTAAGTTTATTCTTAGGCATTTAACTATTTTTGGTGTAATTGTAAAAGGAGTTATTTTCTTAATTTCTCTTTCTGCTGCTTCTCTGTTGCTATGTAGAAATGAAACCAGTTTCCATAGACTGATTTTTATACCTTACGACCTTACTGCAGGTTTTTGGTGGAGTCTTTGGAGAATTCTATATATAGTATCATGTCATCGACTTTCTTCCTCTTTGTTGTCTGATTGCTGTGAGCAGCACTTCCAGTACTGTGCTGAGTAACAGTGGTGACAGTGGACATCCATGTCTTCTTTCTGAAGGAAAAGCTCTCCGTTTCTCCCTACGAAGGTTGATGTTAGCTATGTTTTTTTTATATGACCTTACTATGTTAAGGTATGTTCCCTAAATGTACTTGTTGAGAGTTTTTATCATGAAGGGATATTTTACTTTGTCGAAAGCTTTTTCGTGTCTACTGAAATGATCATATGGTTTTTATCCTCTTATTAATGTGATATATCACACTGATGTGCATTATAGCATTTTTGTAGGTAATATAATATGGCAAAGTACTGAAGTGATTCTTTTGATAATGGACTGGAGGTGGCAACAGTGATGATGGAAAGAAGAAGTAGTAAATAACAGGAGTCTTTACAATAGAGATATTTACTTTAAGCCTTACTAGTTCAGGTATATTTATATTATTAAACATATACTTCCATATTCTGTAGAAAGAAAGGCACAGGACAGCAAACAAACTTTAATCTCCAAGTCCTCTGCAGAAAGAAACTAAACCTCTGGAGAAGCAGGGAAACTTCTCTGACAATGCAGTCTAGAAAGCGTAGATTAGAGAATTGCCCATTTGACTTTTGAGTGAGGCTCAGAGAACATACATGTGGTAAGATGCAGTGACCTGTAGTTGACTTTTGAAAAACACATCTGCCTGCCTGTCTATCTGTCCATGATACTTTGTTTTTCTAATCAGAGCACACTGACTCGCTAAGGAGAGATTTATAGCTATTAGCCTAGGTGGAATAGACTGAAGAGTGAACAACAAACAAAAACTTTAAATTGAAGAGAATTAAATATTAACATTGACATTTAACATACATTTAACTGTGCTACTCAATAAAATAACTTAGTTTAAATATAAATACTTAAATCATAAAAAGATTATATAGCACATACTTTATAATGAGAAAAAGGTTATGTCCTGTAAGCATACCTCTATCCACTTACATTTGAAGGCCTACTTTGTTAAAGTGTAAATACTTCTATTAAATATAACTCAAAATAATGCCCACATTAACAGTATAAAATACAATTTCCTTCTTTTTTCTGGCACAGCATTACAAGATCAAATCCTAAATAAAAGCCCTATAAAAAAATGATGTCTACATAATTTAGAGGACAAAAGCATGAGCTACTTAAAAAAAAAAACTCCTAAGGAAAAATGAAAATATTCAATTCTCTAGACTTTACAATCTTATTTAAAATCTAGTATGCTCAGATTTATTATAAAATAAATGTAAGATATTTCACAGAATGTGGAAATAAGGAAAAGGATGTCTTTTAATACATTTAAAGTATTTCTAGAATTAATGTTGACATCAAGAAAGCAATCAGGCAACACATATTTACGGACAGTCTAATTTTCTAGATACCTGTGATTCACTTCTATAAGCACTAAAACTAGAGGAAGAAAATAATATTTTTAAAAGTTATCTTTCTAAACTGTATTATACATTCCCTTGAGGCTTTAACAGAGGGAATTAAACACTTGTTGAAACTGATTTGTATATGCTGAACTGTGACTTGTTTGAAAAACGAACATTTTTCTCCCCGAATTCAGTAAAGCGAACATTATACATGTGTCTCTGGCAGCACTTTTCAACCCTGGATGTGCAACGAGGACTACCTGAGGAACATTTTAAAATAAAGAGCCCTATTTATATCCAGTACCACCAATACTACCTATCACCCTTGATTCTGATTCTATGGTCTGCTGGTCTCGTGCCTTAGTAGATAAAAGCCAGACCTGAGAAAGCAAAACGTCAAGTCCATTTAAAAATGGAAGGAAGGAAAAAAGGGAGGGGGAGGAGGGAAGGAGGAAAGAAGTAAGGAAGGAAAGGAGAGAGGAAGGGAGGGAGGGCAGTAGGGAGGGAGGAAGGAAAGAAGGAAGGAAGGAAAGAAAACTCACACCATAGAGGGAATAGATTCTCTAAACCTGGATACTAATGAATACCTTTACAGATGATTTCTAAAAAAAAAAAAAAGTATTTTGCAAAAAGATGTGTCTCAATCTCCACTTTGAATTTTTCATTTATTTCTT
This sequence comes from Spilogale gracilis, assembly GCA_004023965.1. Lineage (NCBI taxonomy): Eukaryota > Metazoa > Chordata > Mammalia > Carnivora > Mephitidae > Spilogale > Spilogale gracilis. The sequence continues at coordinate 42,808 of PITA01012713.1, read as the reverse complement.
ATTCAGTAATAATTTACAATTATTTTTCATTCTTCATAGTCTAATTTCCCTACCAATTTATTATTCTTGTTTTGTAAACTTAATCTCACGTCAGTTACTGAAGGCATCCGTGCTGGCTCAAAATTTATCTGTGGTCTTGAGTATGTCTATGAATGTCTTCACATCATATACTTTTCTTAAGTTTTCTACTGTAGCTGAGAATGCCTTCAGAAAAGGGTATGATGAACCTATTCAAGTTTCTGAACTTACCCAATAGTTGTTACCCATTATTTAAAATACTTCACAATTTCTCTACCAAGTATCGGACAAATAGTTTTTGCAAAAGAATATTTATCGTTACTTTAAATGCCACTACTAAAATTGGATGATTTTCTTTCCAACACTATGCTCTTAGGGATTCCATTAATAATTTTTATTCAAAAGTTGTAGCAGATATTGGTTCTTCCATCAGTCAAACCACTTTCTGATATTCTTTCCTGTAACACAGAGGATGTAAAGCTTAAAATCACGTTTTTCACACTTCCGTGCAGCTAGATTTCTGCACCTAGAAGATGCACCTACATAGGCTCTGGGAGAAAGAAACTAGGCATGAGGTAAATCATATGGAGATCAGTCTTTCTTACCTAAGATCATTGAATGATGCTTAAACTAATAAAATGCCATTATCTCCATAGACATGAATAGTGGAAAACTTAAAGATAATTGACATGCCACAATTAATTAGCTCACACATTCATTATTTCCATTTGTACCTCCCTATACATAATTATGTATACATTCAGAATTAACTTGTTGATGAGACACAATCACACACACACAAAAACTGTTTGGACTGAAGAAAGTTCTTTTCCTTGCATCTGGCTTCAAAGTTGAAATTCCAAAATTTAAATCATACAAGCAGAGTTGATACGATCCTCTCATGAAAAGAAAACAGATGTTGGCAAAATATAGGAATCCTTGTGGGGAGGGGGCAGAGAAAAGATGGAGATGTATGGATAATCTGCACCTAAACTGGGATATGAAGCAGTACTCTTATCATGAAAAATAAGAGGGAGATGCACTGACCTAAGATAGGACATGACTTTAAAAGAACACACCAAATTTGGAATATGATATACAGCAGATATTAAAGTAAGTTTCAGAAAAGACGAAAAGCTGTAAGTAGATCTTGGAAACTGGAGTCCTAAAAAACTGGAGGAGAAGGTACCAAACTTCAAGATTAGATGGACAAAAACAGAAAACCCCTAAGATGTATCAAAAAAAGTGCCATCACTAAGACAAGAGCATAATTATGTCCAAACCTGGTCCTAAGTATAACGCTGCCTGGGGCCCTCCAGCCAACCTAGTAGTCTAAGTCACTACTTAGTCTAAATCACCTTAGAGGTGTGATTGATTAACTAAAACTTGTGTGTGTGTGTGTGTGTGTGTGTGTGTGTGTGTGTGTTAAAGGTTTTATTTGACAGGGAGAAGCACAGCTAGAGAGGGAACACAAGCAAGGGAAGTGAGAGAGGGAGAAGCAGGCCTCCCGTCCAGCAGGGATCCACATGTGGGACTGGATCCTATGATCATGACCTGAGTGGAAGGCAGACACTTATCGACTGAGCCACCTAGGCACCCTAAATTTGTATATTTATAGCTCACTCATTCTTTCCCAGAAAGAACACAGCACTTCCACACATCACCAGGCTCTCTTGTACCATCCCGGGCACCAAGGAACCAGATGCCCTTGTATGACCTCTGAGCACTGCCAAAACATCTGCAGCTGGCACCACTGAGACAGCATGTAATCAAGAATTGTCAGAGCACTGCACTCCCTTAACTGATGAACTGCCCTAAATCCCTTTAAAAATCTCTAGGTATAAACCATAAAATTGGCTTTTGGACAGGAGTCTAACTTCTCCTCAGGTGGCTGGCTTCCTGAATAAAGCCCTTATTCCCTTCCAATCAAAATTCATCTCTTGAATATCAAAAAGTTTTGAAAAGAAAACAAGAAAACACCTACAGGATTAATTTCTTCAGATCTTAAAATCACTTCTGATATAAATTATTAATTTAAAAATGAGTTCATGTCTCAGGAACAAATGGAAAGCTGAGAAACAATTGTTTAAGAGAGAGAGTTTACAGCTGTTACTCAAGGTAAAGACCATGTTTATGGAAGAGCTTACAATTACTTCAATCACCAAGCAAATATTTATTAAAGAATCCACAGTAAAATTACCTATTTGCCAGAAATAATGTTTCCAGATTTATAGGTGAGTGAGCTTTTATTTTTATTTCTGACTTATTGATTCATTTGAAAGAGTGGTGAAAATATTCACATGAATAAAGATTTACAAAAATCACCCATTGTAATTACCAGAATAAGAATTATGAATTATTTCATTATTACCATTATCACAAACCTCTCAACATGACTATTTGTAAATGTGACTTCTTAAGTCAATGACATAGAATTAATTGGCCATCAAAAACTAACAATATTTAGCATAATGATAGAGTAAATCCATTTTAATTAAAATATGCAAATGTCAATGACATTGTTATATACAAAGATAACAAACAAAAGGCATTACCTTATATTCTTTAACTTACACAATTTAATTAAATTCTAATGTGTATATGAAATAAGACCTATTTTTTTACTAAGCAATTAGTACTTTTATTAATAATTCCATAGAATCTAGAAAGCTGCACAAAAGTACTTTCTTACAAAAACATCACTTCACAAGGACATCCAAAAGCAATGTAATACACATTGTAACAGATAAATGGCATTGTTTTTATAACCTCTTGATATTTTAGAACATGTAACCAGTAAGTATTTCAAAATGGCTTATGCTGGGGTCTTGCTGTAAAGTGATTTCTGGGGCTCTTAAGATCATCTTACAGTAATTTTCTTCTAGTTGTTTTATGTTTGGTAACAACCTACTATAATTATTGCTACAGCCATAGTATATTTCAATGTGTTAACATACTCAATTCTAAAACCTACCGATGAAAATCTGATTAGGTTCTCTAATGGTCCATCAATCCAGTTTACAAATTACATGATGCTCCAAGTTGTTTCAAGAAAATATTTGCTTGTAAACAATATTTTCTTTCAGAATTCAAGATACATTTAATATATGGATTTTACAACAAAGTTTATTAGCTGTTCTCCTCTTTCTCACAAATGGAATGGATAATGTTGATAATCCTTTACAAAGCAGTACTCATTTAGAACTGTAATGAGGAGCCTGTCAACAACACATAACTCCAAAAAAGCAAAGGGAAGCCAAACAATATTACTAAAAGATCACAGAAGTTGATTTCTGAAATCATATCTACCTTTCACTAAAATTTCTTTTTTTTTTTTTTTTAAGATTTTATTTATTTGACAGAGAGAAACATAGCCAGAGAGGGAACACAAGCAGGGGGAGTGAGAGAAGGAGAAGCAGGCTTCTCACCGAGCAGGGAGCCCGATGTAGGACTCGATCCCGGGGCTCCGGGATCATGACCTGAGCCGAAGGCAGTTGCTTAACCAACTGAGCCACACAGGCGCCCCTCATTAAAATTTCTGAAAACTGCTCTCCCTGAAGATCTGTGCAACTCTAGTGCAGAGCAGCTATGAGAGGTGAAAGGTATGCAGTCTGAGGGGAAAACACACACCAAGGCTTTTGCTTATTTGCCTGTTAGTGAAAAGAGAACTGTAAGGAGAAGCAGAAGACCAAATCCAAACCCAATGACAAGAACAACAGTAACAAAAAACCCTCAAACAGAACCAGGGACCATAACTTTTGTAGAAAAGAGGAGAACATGCCTATACTTCTGTATGTAATCCGAAAATGGGAGTATGGTGGTTGTGGAAATAAGACCTATTTTGACAGTTTTATTCAGTGGCAGTTCACAACCATGTTTCATAAGTTATATGTGTGTGTACACACACACACATATTCACATATATTATTGCATGAATTCCTGTACGTTGAAGTAATGTTTATAACCTCATAGAAATGCTGATTAAATAATTAAGTCTTGAAAGTAATTTACGAAAATTAAACAAATGAAAACAACAAACTGATATTAGACATGTGACTTTTTTTAAGTAAAAGAACCTACTTTGACTCTTGCAAACCTTTTCTTTTTATATTTCATGTAAACAGTCTTCTTGTGATATGGCAATGGTTAACTGAAAATTTCTAAATCTGAATCCCTTTATATTCCATACACAAGGTACAAAAGAGCACAAAACAAAATCGAAGACCATATCCAGGAAGACACTCAGTGTTGCTGAACAATTTACAGGTGAAGTCAGGGCACTTGCTAAGCTGCTGATGCAGGCAGCAAAGAGGGCAGAAAAATGAAATGTTCTAAACAATGGTGGTGAAGGTCAAGTCCTGATTTTAATACCTCAAGAAAGCACAAAATTAAAAAATTAGCAATTGCGAAGGCTAGCTATTAAAACAAACAGATTTGTGTGACATACACCAAGTGTATAAATAAGGTTTTATTTCTTTTTATAATAGTTTGTTAGGCCAAGGCAGAATGATATTAGTTTCTAGCTTGTAGGCATCACTTCATTAACATGAGTATTGAGTTGATTCAAGTCAGTAAACTACTAATGTATCTGTTGATATTTGCAAGATTTATTGAATGGGGGGGGGGCAACTAACTGCTGCCCGGTAAGAGCAGGAAATTGGAAACCAGTAAGTATAGAATAATCACATTTTTATATAATAAAAGCATAGAGAGAGAGAGAGAGAGAGAGAGAGAGAAGCAGAGTGACAAAGAGAAAGACAGTTTATAAATGCCTAGGAACAATCAGGAAGAAGACCCACAAAAACTCAAAGGGGTGGATGGTAGGAAGGATGGCCAGGCTGTTAATTACGAGAAGAGCTACTTCGCTGTTTTATTTCTCTATTTCTTAATTGTTTTAAATTCTGTTTTTAACAGACATTATAAATCATGTTTAATAATTTTGCTTTGACAGAAAAGTAAAACTGATTCTCTTGAAGTAAAAAGGAAAGTATTTCAAATATGAAAATAAAGTTTTCCTGGGTTCAAACACATGAAATGGCCTGTAGCTCTCAAGCCTAAACAAATAAATAGGTGCTTATGTGCAAACCAAAGTTTAACTTTTTTATTAATGTTATAAAATTCAAAAGGAAAACTACTCCAAAGAAAAATATTATTTTCACAACTGTCTGCTCAGAAAATTTTGTAAACTGAAAATCTATAAGGAATAATTTAATTGTGATCAAATGCCATGCCTTGACTTTCCAAAAGAGGGAGATATAACTCCATTGCCACAAATGTATCAATTTGACACATACACGATCTATGCAAACACTGAGTTACCTAAATAAAGTAATTTTAAGAAAAAACTTTGTTATATGTTTATTTTAGCATTATAATTTTAATTGCCTAAGGAGCACAGTTAAATCTATGAAAAATATCATGGATCCACGATAATAAAATGGAAGCTGCTCCAACTCTTTTATGAAACTTTCAATTGTGCATAAAACATGAGAGAAATCTTATATGATTATAATTTGAAAAAGCATAGATTCAGAGACCACAGATGTCATGGTTACTAAAAATTATGGGTCTTATTATTATTTGAAATAAGATTTAGTATCATTCAGAAGAACTAGAGACAGAATGCTATCTGTTTCCTGCAGTGATTATTAAAAACATGAATATCAAATGCTGTACCTGGGGGCTTTCTCCCAAAAACAATGTTCACAGAATTTACTTTATAAATTAAATCAAATCTTAAAAAAATGTACTGCATCTTTAGAAAAACAAAAAGAATATGACCTAGTTTCTAAATTATGAAAAATATGAACCAATGAATTAAAAAGCTCAAAGTAAAATAAATATTTGAGTTATAACCAAGAAGACACACTGATGATGAAAGAAGGGATAGTAGTATCAAAACCCAGATACTACTTCAACTTGATAACCGCAATGGTATTATTCTTTGGAAAACTAAATCCTAAAAAGAATGTGAAATTGTTCCAGGTTAAATACATATACATTTAAATAGGAAATGCAAGTAAGCAAAAACAGTTGAAAACAGGGCACCTATTAATTCAAAATGCTATTTACCGTTTTTATTTATTTTACTCACTTTCTATGTAATTACAGTTAAAAATAGATGCTTTGTTTCTCTTAATCAGCATGTGGCCAAATCAGCAAGTTTCCACACATTTAAAATAAGGTTTGAGCTCGTTGATTACTATAGTTCCCCCAACTCCAACACGTAAGTCAGTATATTATAGAGGAGAGTCTAGAAGATTAACATTTCCGTTTGATTACTGTTTCAGGCACTTATGACACTAGACAAGAAACTTAATCTAGCTAACATCCACTTTCTTCAGCTACAACTGGGAATAATTACAGTATCTATACCTCATAGGACTGCTAAGTAAGGGTTATAAACAAAAACAAGCTATTAAACAAATAAAATACTTAACATGGTACCTTTAACATACTGAATACTCAAAACTTTTTAAATTCCAACTATAATGCTCTAACAATTTAAACTCATAAAAGAGGAATAGTATCCATGGAAGACTACTCAAGGTCATGAAATGTATTGCAAATAAAAACAACTGTACTCATAATATTTCCTTATTTAAACCTTAAGCAACTACATAAGATTTACTTTGCAATGAGCATGAGCTAGTAGTATCTTGTAGGCTCAGATCTTACTAACATGAAGAGAGACATGAATCTTGGGCAAGTTATAACTTCCTTGAAATCCAGTTCTTAATTAGATCAACAATATTTGACGAAGATCATCTCTTGTTTGCAAACTCTAGGAATGCTCATTACAAAGAGAAAATCTTGTGTGGATATGTACAAACTGATTTACATATGTACAGATAAACAGATAATATATATAGAAAGAACAAGATAAGAATAATAAAAACAGCATATGTAAGTTCTGAGGTTATGTGAAATAGATGCTTAATCACAGTGTTATTTCATTAAGGAAAGGACTTCTAAGCCATTTTGAAGGAAGAAATGGATCTGGAAAGTCAGAAACAAAAGAGGCCACTCTAGGAAGGGAATAAAATAAAATAGATATTCAGAGGTGGAAACAAGTTCAGTGAGAATAACAAAACCTGATTACAGATTACATAAACCTCCAAATAAGAAAGTGGCAAGCTGGACACAAGAAAGCTTAAAACAACAGCAATTAAATAATTAATGAAGAAAATGGAAATGCCATCCTGAGGAGTTTAGGATTGGAGTTTAGGATTGAGTAACGGCTAAAAAAGTACCAACTCCTTAGACAGTACAATAAAATAATAATGACAGATCATTAGATCATTTTTACTCTTTAAATGTATCTTCACAAAGTCATCAGGTGGGACATGTAAAACATAAATATATTGAGCAAATAAGTTAGGGAACCAAGATATAAAATCAAATAGCTAATTACTAATGGTTAAATAATAACCCAAAGGGCCTGACCCCTTGCCCCATGTTATTTTCTATAAGGCCGGTAGTTTTAAGCTTGCCATCTGCCAAAATCAGGAGCTATTGAAAACCACACAACCCTCCTTCCACTGTGATGGTGATACAAAAGCTATCTTTTTTTTTTTTTTACTTTAAATTTATTTCATTTTTTCAGTGTTCCAAGATTCATTGCCCATTCCCCACAGCCAGTGCTCCATGCAATAGGTGCCCTCAGTACCCACCACCAGACTCTCCCATCTCCCCAACCCCTCCCTCCAAGTCCCTCAGTTTGTTTCTGTGTCCAAAGTTTCTCTTGTTTCATTTCTCTCCCTGAATTACCCTACTTCCCATTTCCTTTCCTTCTCCTACTGTCCTCTATATTACTCCTTATACACCACAAGTAAGTGAAACCATGTGATACTTGACTTTTTTTATTTGGCTTATTTCACTCAGCATAATCTCTTCTAATCCAGCCCATGTTGCTACAAAAGCTTATCTTTGAAAATGTCATCTACTGTGGTGGGAAGGGGAAGTCACTCGAGTAATTCAAACAACAGGCAATAAAGGCCCAAGCTACATGTGAAGAGAACAATATTGGAGAAATCCTGAAGAGGTAAAATCAGCTAAATTTCTTGACTGATTGAATGTGATGGTAATAGAAGACAAGAGATAAAAGAAGTGTGTATTTACAGTTCTGAGGGACTCGGAGGACGGCAGCCCCTTTGAGAATGATATGGCAGTTGAAAGGTTATACTGCTTTACAACCAAAAAAAGCAGATTTTTTCCTTATACTTAATGTCTACTGTATACTTGAATTTCATCAGATTTACCCCACTTAGAGTTTTGATTCATACATGTAACTGAAAGATATGTATTTTTGCAAAACAGATTTTTTTTACTTTATTTTTTCAGTGTTCCAAGATTCATTGTTTATGCCTCACACAGAGATTTTTTTTTGCTAATATTAAGCAACTTAAAACCTATATGTGGTATATTGAGTGTTTAGGCATGAATATACTTTGTTTATATGTAGGTTTACCTTCTCTCATCCCCCACCCCACCTCAGAAGAACACAAGCACTGTTAAAAACCCAGAACTAAAAAGTTAAACTATATTAATTTCATTATTTTCTTTTCTAGAAAAAAATGTCATTTTTAACTAATTAGGCCAGTAAAACAGAACTGTATAAGTCTAAATTATAAAAATCCTTATTTTCAAGTATTTGTTTTTTTCAAAGTTTAGTCTGATTTAAATTAGTATCCTTCAAGTAAGTCTAGTAGAAGCCTTCTCCTCATAAACAAGTACAGATCGCTTATAAACAATATAAAGCACTTAGCTTAGGTAAAGCAAATATTTGCTCGATAGTATACAATACATGTGTGAATTACTCTTCAATAAAGTTGAATCACATTAAAGCTAAGGATCCTTTCACAGAGGCATCTTTCTTTTAGAGTACGTTCCCATTACCCATTAGCCTAAAAAATGTGTTATATTTATATACTACTTATGAATTATGATAAATTAAGACAAATTTTATGTTTTTTTAGGCAAATTTCAGTAATAGTATATTTGGACAACTGTATAAAACACAAAATAATTGTACTAAATGTTAAGTCAATATATAGTTGATAACCTTTAGGAGTTATAAGCAGAAATAGCCACATTTGTTCTTGTGACTTGTTAGAGGTCACTGAAAAGACTATGGGAATCGTCTTCACTGAAATATGAAAGGCTCTCTTGGTTATCGGATGAACAAAAACGTGTATGCAATATGAGAACAGTATCCAAATTCATTCCAGAGCTCACAGTTTAATACATTTCCTATGATATGCTTTTTCACATTGATTAGATCTTATTGATCATTCACATCCAGTCCTTGTATTTGATTAGTTTCAAAACAACTAGCTTTTCTCATTTCCAATAGTTCCTTTCTTCATTAAGGATTCTCTATCCATCTTCACCGTGGTAGCTTCATTTTGGTCTCACAGTCTCCTTGATCTCTCCCATAACATTTCATTAAGATTTCTTTTAAAGTTGTACAGAGATTTTACGCACAGTTTCAAGATTCTTAAAATGTAAACTTTGAATTAAGAAAATGAATGTTCAAAAGCACATAAAATTCTTTGCATGAATAAGCACTGGGCAAAGCACATGGTTTTTTAAACACTCTTGTGAATTTTCAGACATTGGTGGAGTGATCCCATGAACACACCAGCTGAGCCTCAGGAAACATCTTGTAAGGAGGAAGACAGTGCTGATTTACAGACTCCTCAGATACTGCCTTACTTTATAATTTATAAAATATTTGGCCTACACTCACAAAATCTGCAAAGATGTGATTACCAAAAGCATAGTAAGCATGGCTCTGAGCACTTGCGTGCAAAAAATATAGTTGAAATTACAGAACGATATAAGTCTGTATTATTATTACAGAACTGCATAATACAGAGAATTAACTTAGTAACAAGCACTGTTGAAAATACTTTTACCTCTCATTAATTCCAAGGGATACTATTATGAATCCCAGTCTAGGGGAAGGAACTGAGATACAAGAATAATTAGCCAAAAGTCATACCAATAGCAGGTGCTAGAAACAGCAGTCCGTATTTATATACATTATTGCTTTTACCACTACTCAAGGGAACATGGAGAAACTTACCCTCTGAAATACAGGTTGTACTGGCCTGGATACAAAGTCAAAGCCATCTAACAGGCAGAGTGCCCAGGAGTAATGTCACATGTATCGGCATTCAGATATTTTTAATTTTTTTAAAGATTTTATTTATTTATTTGACAGAGAGAAACACAGTGAGAGAGGGAACACAAGCAGGGGGAGTGAGAGACGGAGAAGCAGGCTTCCTGCTGAGCAGGCAGTCCAACGCGGGGCTCGATCCCGGGTCTCCGGGATCATGACCTGAGCAGAAGGCAGTCGCTTAACCAACTGAGCCACCCAGGCGCCCCCAGATATTTTTAGATATTCAGGTGAGACAGGGTACACTGTTTTGAAGAATGTTATCGGGCAGTATACTCAAAAGAGACAATTTATTCTTTGGTTCCTTATGAAAGGACAAAAATTTAAATAAATATGTATCTTGAGAGAATAAAAACAATCACCATATTTCTTATTATGGATATGAAAAAACCAAAACACTGAAATCTACTTGAGTATATTTATTTGAAAAGTTTTGAAATACTAGTTATATTTTTTAAATGCAAACTGGGGAATACCCAAGACACTCAGATATTATCTTGCTTAAAGCCATAAATGGCATATAATAAGCTTATATGTTCCAAAGTCTTTTATTCAATTCTGTACATAAAAAAATTTGTCATGACACCTAGTTAACAAGACAGTAAATGGACTCTTTGTAAACACTGACTTAGTTATTCCAACTTCTTCCCTGACGATTTGCCTTTAAGAAAATTGCTATAGCAGGACTCCTGGGCTGGCTTAACATAAAGTAACTATATGAATTCATGTATCCTAATTTTGTATAACGGGAGAAGGACTGGAGAAGGAAGGTCTCCCTGGAGCACTAAAAGAGCATACTTTGGGCAGTAAGGAAAAAAAAAAAGGCATTTAATAGAGTTTCCCTTGAATTTCTCTGTTCAACAAAATAAAATATAAAATCTTTTTCAAGCACCCCTTTATTGCACCTTGCCCATATTCTTCAAAATTAGAATTAAAATAGTGGTATACAACTAATCTAAAAAGAACCCATCATATTTTTTTTCAAGGGACCTTGAGACCTAAAAACAAATAACAACAACAACAAAACACCAAAGAAAGACTGGGCAGTGTTTCTCAACAAGTCTACCAGGTGATTCTGATCCACGCTGAGGTCTGAGAACCAGTGCTTTAGGGACTGTGACACAGGCTGTTGTGAACATGCACTGGATGATATGCATGTGGGGAGTGAAGAGTTTATGAGTAGGGACAGTATTTGCAATAGGATCACCACAGTGGACGGCTGAAAGCCATAGGACTTCAAGGAGTGAGGGGAGAGGAGGGCAAGGCCACTGGGGCAGACGAAGGTGAAGGAACTGAGAGGGCAGCATGCTGACAGATGTCCTATGAGGATACTGAAATCAACAAAATTATTTTCCTTTTAAATATCCTCTCAAGGGTAAAAATGAAACATTTTGAGGTGTGTCTGTCCTCCCCATATTTTAGGACTTTTCCCTAAATATGTTTTAGTAAAGATAAATTTGAGAATATAATTCTTATTTTAGTAAGATTCCGTTTACCAATTTACTAGCTTTGGAAAACAGTCTTCTTTCTAAAACCCTTCTAATATTATGTAAAATATTTTAAAGAGTCCTTTCATTAATTATTTTAACTTTACAGATGAATGCTGGCTTATACTTTTCCTTCTTATCTGATGTTGGTACATATTTATTTTTAAAAGTGAAGAATTATATGTGTATTCAAAAATGCTCACCACTAACACAAAAAATGAACGATTACAGCCAATACCTATTTAGCTTTGTTAAGAAGGGAAGAAAAATCATTCTTCTTAAAACTTGTTTTAAATCTTAGGTATCTTAAATGTACCCATCCAGCTGTCCTAAGAATTCTCTGATATATAGGCCATCAGTTTACATGTTCAATTTTGCTATTAAAAAAAACCAGGTCAGAGCCTGGTTGCCATCCAGCTGCAAATTCTGCTCAGTATGCTTTCACATCCCACACTACTATATTTACATACAGTGTTTTTCATTCAAATCCTACTCTTACTTTATGCAGAAGTTGTTGTCAAAGTTTTAAAACTTTTTAAATTTTAAAGATATATTATTTTTAAAAGGATGTATTATTTACAGCTGATCTTAGAAGTATATACAAAGATTCTACCACAAGGTTAATTCCGTTTCCTTAAAAAGTTCCTTTAAATGGCTATGACAGTAAATGCTATTTGCATTTCAAAAGCAACCCTCCATTTGTTCTTGAAGACAGAGCCCACTGAATTTTAGCTGGACAAATGGCCCCCAAGCTAAAACCACATTTCCCAACATTCCTTGCAGCAAGATGGCCAACGAAACTAAGAAGTTGGTCAAAAGGACACGTTCATATCCTTAAAGGGGAATGCTTTGACTTTGTTTTCCTCTTTCTGTAGGAAACACAGAGGGCAGGTATTGTTTATCATGTGGGTAACATATTTGGCAACAGAAGGCTAATGGGAGGTAACAAGGAAACTGGTCTGAACATACACATGGAAAAGACACAGACTATCCATACAGCAACTACTGACCTGAACTTTTACTTCAGAGAGAAATGAACCATCTATCTTGATTAAGACACTGTTATTTTTTAGTGCTTCACAAAGCAAAATAACCAATATCTTATTTAATATATTACTGAGAAAGATGCCTATATCCCACTGAAACAACCTTAACAAAGTCAACTAAGTGTAGTCCCAGGCCAGCAAAGCACACACACACACAGTAGAACACCACGGTAGAGCCCCGCGCACTACACTCACTACACCTGGCTCACCTCATACCTTGTTTGCTTTCTTTTTTCTTTTTTTTTTTAGATATTTACTTATTTGTTCATTGCTTGTCAGTGTGTGTGTGTGTGCGTGTGTGTGTGTGTGACAGAGAGAGAGAGAGAGAGAGAGCGAGCGCTAGCACAAGCAGGGAGAACAGCAGGGAGAGGCAAAAGCAGACACCTGAGCAAGGGACCTGATGTGGGACTCTATCCCAGGACCCTGGGATCATGACCTGAGCCGAAGGCAGATGTTTAACCAACTGAGTCACCCAGGTACCCCTGTTTGCTTTCTTGAACCACATTCATTATGGACTTCTCCAGTCATCCTCTGTCTAGCTGCATAAGCTTTATAAACAATTGGGTTTCTTTCATCCTCTATCTTTACCTTTTCTGTGTGGATACTTTAATCCCTTCCTTTTTTGACTCTATAATGACACCAATGTCCTTCCAGATACCATGTATGGTCAAAACCAACCACTAGGTCCTTGCTTTCTGAACCTAGCCCCTTTATCAATGCCCAAGCTGACACAGAGGGAGACAGAGAGGTAGGACAGGAGATGTATGGTCACATTAGGCATACGGACTAGTCTAGATTTTAAAAGTACAAAGTAAAATCTACCTAACTTTAGAATATTCTGGCTTAAAGAGCTATAAAACTAACTACACATATATCCACCAACACACACACACACACACACACACACACACACCAACATATCTACACACATATCTACCAACACACACACATATATATACATGAATGCAGACATACTACATATACTGACTAGCAATATCATAAAATCAAACTGTTTCAATGTGTGTGCATAGCTTCCTTTGAGAATCTTCATTATAAGCTGCCCTCACATAGTAGTTATGATTCAATTAAATACCTAACTTGAAATATATATATGTATATATATACACACACATATATGCATATTACCTATACCATATGTTCCATTGAATGTTCCTAACAACTAAAATATATCAGATTGTTTCTTGTGTGTATTCTCCCAAATGTATTACTGTCATTGCACTGCCATTGCTCATAGGAAAGCATAGATTCTAAAAACATATCAGAATTTGCAAAGGATTATCATTTAAGCCAAGGGCTATGCTTGCTGGTGTTTTTAAGTAGAGTTATCAAAAAGTCCCAGGAATTGTAATTAAACTACTAGATTATAGCAACATAGCATAATGGTTAAGAACACAACCTCTAAAGCCAGACTTTCTGGGTCTCAATCCCAGCTGTACTGTCAGCTATTAGCTAAGTAGGTGACTTTGAGAAAGTTATATAATCTCTTTGTGCTTCACTCTCTTCTTCTGAAAAATGGGAATAATGATAATAGAGCATTCCTGATAGGACTGCATTGAGAACTAAATGAATTAATATTTACAATGTTTTTAAAATAGTACCTGGCACATAGTTAAGTTCTATAAAATAAACAAAGGAATCTTTTTATAAAGAAACCAGTTGATTAAATCTATAGCCTAGCTTAGGCTATAAATTCTGTATACTCAATCATTGCATATATTAAATTATGATATAATTGTTTTATATACTGAATTCTTAAAAGAAGGAAGAATAAAAACAGGAGAAATGAAAAAAATAACAGGTTTATGAGTTTTTTTTTTTTCCCTTGTGCTTGTCTCTGAAGGTGACCTTTTGGGGAAAACGTATGTTATTTGTTCTCTGAGCTGTGTATGATTAGTTTCTTCATCATACACAGACAAATTAGAAAGGCTGCTGTGGTGCCCAGAAATCATCCGTTAAACAAAGTCAAAATTAATGATAAAATTGAGTTCCCTTTGTGTTTGATTTTCATCTATCCGCAGTCAATTATAAACGAGCTACCAAAGAACGCTACCCATTAGCTGTTAATTCATAATGACTTCAGAAAGCAATCCCTATACTGCCAGTGATATCTCACTAACAACCTCCTACTCTGCAGGGCTTTCGCTTGAAAACGAAAAGGGAAAACAAAACTATGTACTCCAAGCTGCTCCTTACCCTGCCATGGAAAACTCCAATGCTTAATATAAACAAGCTGTAATAAGATTCCATCTATTTATCTAAAAAGGATTTGAGCCATTTTTTTCTTTCATCATAATTTATTGTAGCTTAAGCAAAACAGACCTAGATATAGTAACAGTGCATCCCACATTTCTATTTCATAGTGTCTAAATATTCTTCAAAATTAGAGAAATTTTTCAATAAGGAAAATGTCTAAAACAGAAGATATGTGTCTCATCCATACAGAAATAACATACAATTATTAACTGGGGATAGGATAAGAGTGACATCATCCCATAATTGGACTTGTCTTTCTTCATAGTACTCATCTAAATACTCTGACCTCTGGCACATCTCATAGTAAATCCATTTTGCAGCCTCCTAAGGGTTCTGAACTATAAGGATAAAGATTTAGGCCCCATGTATTTACGTACTGATAGGTGATGTAAAGGAATATTAAAACAAATTTGGGCCTTGGCTGGAAGTAGTTTCAAGACCTATTTGCAGATTTACTTATATTCATTTAATTTATATTCTTAACTTCCAAAAACAGGAAAAAAACTTACAATTAAAAAATATGTAATATAATATTTAAAAGTAAAATAAGAAAGAAAAATCAACAGTTACAATGAAAACAGTCAGAAGGCGAGAAGGGCTGCAGGGCAATGAGGTGAGATAATAGTATAGGGCTCTGGAGTTGGATGATTATTATAAGTGTACATTTCACTTAATTTTAAGTTTTCTGACAGACAAGAAAAAAAGGGGGAATAAATGTGAGATAAAAATAAGCATTTTGAGTCTTCAGGAGAAAGGAAAACTTTTTCTCCAATACTGACTTCTATAAACAGTAACTCACAAGGATCTCTGTATTAACACAGAAAATGATAAGGACTCATTAAAACTAGCTGTGATTTCCAGATTCTAATATTTGTTCATTTGTTTTTAACCCTGATATCAATAAGGATTCCCATAAATAACAATTCTATAGGTCAAAGATGCCTAAACTCAAAGAATAGAATTTAAAGTTACTAACATATAATTTTATAATCTGTATAATGTGTATATGCAAAAATATTTCCAACAGTGGCAAACAGACTCACCTGTTGGTCTCTATCCATTTCATCCGTTAAGTCAATAAACATTTATTGAGTAGCTTCTATCAGACATTATTAGGTCTCAGGGACACAAGGATGACCAAGGTATCGACCCTGTCCTCAAAAAGTTCAGCTTAAAACTACGTATCATCACAGTGAATGAGGAAGGAATGGGCTCCAGAAAGGTTTGTGGCAGAAGGGGTATTTGGTAAATGGAAAGTAGAGTATGGCATTACGGACAACTTCACCAAAAATAAACAGCACACAAACTCCCTCTCAAAAACTAGAAGTTTGTCAGACTTCAGCAAGAGAAAGCTGGTCTGTATAGAAGGGATGCTGCCTTTGCATTTGCTGAGACATGATGAGAATGGCATTTGAACAACCACCAAGTACTTCAGTGTGGACTGTATAACTCATTGCTACGGAATG
The DNA here is from genome assembly GCA_004023965.1 of Spilogale gracilis. Taxonomy (NCBI): domain Eukaryota; kingdom Metazoa; phylum Chordata; class Mammalia; order Carnivora; family Mephitidae; genus Spilogale; species Spilogale gracilis. The sequence continues at coordinate 26,334 of PITA01012713.1, read as the reverse complement.
AATGTTTGTGACCCCCTCAACCCAAATTCGTATGTTGAAATCCTAACACCTCCACCCTCAATGTGATGGTATTAGATGGCAGAGTGTACAGGACGTAATGAGGATTAGATGAGGTCAAGAGGGTAGAGTTCTCATGAATGGGATTACTGTTGTTTTAAGAGTCTAAGAGTTTGCTTCCTCTCTCTGCTCTTCACCATATTAGAAGTTGCCAATGAGAAGTGGACAGTCTAACCCAGAGAGCCCTCACCAGAATTCTACTATGCGGCATCCTAATCTCAGATTTCTAGCTTCCACAATTTTAATACATTTCTGTTGTCTGTAATACAATACTTTGTTACAATACTTTGTTACAGCAGCCCAAATGGACTAAAGCAAGGATAAAGCAAAGTTGGAAAGGAATCCAGAGACCAGGGCATGGAGGGCTCTGTATGTCTAGCTAAGAGTGCAGAATTTAAACTAGAGGTCAGTGTTGTTCAATTCTTTCAAAATAGAAAAATTATTTAAACAGTCATACATGGGAGCCCAGTATAAAACAGGGAAAGGAGCTCCTTATTTCAAGTGAGTGCTGGGGAATCTAAAAACTCACCAGGTCAATTTCTTTTTTGTTTTTTTTAATTAATTTATTTATCTTCATTGTTCCAAGATTCATTGTTTATGCCCCACACCCAGTGCTCCATGCAATACGTGCCCTCAGTACCCACCACCAGGCTCACCCATCCCTCACCCCTTCCCCTCCAAGGCCCTCAGTTTGTTTCTGAGTCCAAAGTCTCTTATGTTTCGTTTCCCTCCCCGATTTACCCTACTTCCAATTTCCTTTCTTTCTCCTATTGTCCTCTATATTACCCCTTATGCACCACAAGTAAGTGAAACCATACTTGACTTTCTCTATTTGGCTTATTTCACTCAGCATAATCTCTTCCAATTCACCAGGTCAATTTCTTGATACACTGTGTGAAAACTGGCTATAACCAAAGCAGGGGTAAGGAGAGTTCATCACAACGGGTTTAAAGCAGAAATATAACATGAGCAGATTTCAAATCTTAGAATGATGACTATGGGGCTACAACAGGAAAATGGACTGGGGCATTTCAGGAGTAGAATTTAGTGATTCATCATTTATATATAACACCCAGTGCTCAACACAAGTGCCTTTCTCAATCCCCATCACCCATTTAGCCCATAACCCCACCCACCTCCCCTCCAGAAACCCTCAGTTTGTTCTCTACAATTATGACTCTCTTATGGTTTGCTTCCCTCTCTTTTTTTCCTCCCTTTCCCCTATGTTCATCTAAACAAATTTGAATCTAGATATCCATAATACATAACCATTAATCCTACACAAAAGGTAAAATACATAAGATCTCAAGCCATTGCTAGAAGAATTTCTATAGTAACATGCCTAGGAAAAGAAAGTGTTACCAAGTTAACTACAAAAAACAATGATTTATGACAAATTTGAGCTGGAAGGTGCAATATAGCAAAAAGATATATTTTTTCCAATATCATAACTAGAAATGATCCCTCAGAAACTGCATAAGATTGAGACCCTATCATAACCTTGGATACAGTAAAACTCATTTGTGAATTTATATGAAATATTGATATAAATACATGGTTCAAGTGATTTACAATGGTAAATAAGATTTACATTGCTTCATTCACAGGTCTAAGTTTAAAAGTACAATCATCCAGTTATTTGTACTATTTTCTTTTATTTTATTAAGATATTAGGAGTAAGAGATGATAAAAAACAATGAATGGGAAGTGAGACTATGAAAAGAGAACATATACATAGATAGTAGGTTCTTCTTTCCAGGACTTTCTACCATAGAAGAGAAAAGAACATTCAGGATCCATTAACAATAGCTAAATTTTGTTAATGGAAAATGAGACTGCTTTTATGTGATTTAGAAGAGAGAGTATGAATATTTGTAAGGAGAACAATGAGATCATTAAGGGTCAAAGTCTTAGGGGAGAAAAGGAAGAAAACACAGGTTAAAGAGTAAGTTGGTCATTGTAAAAATAACTGAGGTTTAAAAAACAAAGGATTTTTTAAAAAGCAGAATTTAAAAAAAAAAAAATTGGCAATTATATTGTCCCGCACATTTTCAGAGTAAAATTTCCTCCAAGAGATTCATTATTTTTTATTTTTTAATTTTTTTTAGTCTCCCTATACACGATATCTTCGTAAGTCAAACGGGCTATTGTCTCCTACATAGAATTGTTAATTCCTGTTCCATCTTGCTTGACTTTATGTTCTTTTATTCCCTAATTGACCCCTGACAACCTATTCATTAATCTACATCTATTAATTCCCACAAGGCCAAGCTTAAAATGCATCTCTTCCCATAATCACTCCCTGATGAACTATTAAACCTGTGACCTTCATTCTTCTCCATCTGTCCACTTCCCCCAAGAACCTGTCTCTAATCCCTTGTTCTTTCTCCCCATCATCTTCTCTCTTGGGATCCTTCTTGGCCCCATGAATAGGTAGCCAAAAGTAAGAGAACTAAATCACTAACTAATAAAAAAAAAGAGAGAGAGAGAGAGAGAAACAACCATATATTTCATGAGGTACTTATACCTTTTTTTTCCTGTCACAACCTTCTGAAAAATATAAGCTTCTTCCTCTACTTTCTTCCCAGCAACAGAATGCTCAAGCAACTCATTTGTTTATGGGGAATTTTCTCCAAATGGACAATAAATTCAAAGTGCAGGCATTTATCATTTATTTCTTCACATACATCTGGGAAAACAGTACAATATGTCAAGTACAGAAAATTAAAAATTAAGTATATGTTAATTAAGATATTAAGAAAGAAAAAGAGCAAAATTTGATAAAGAAATTAATGTGGAGCAAACTCAAAGTAGAAAAAGGTCACTCCCACTTTCTACCTTACTCACCCTCTCTAAGCAGAATTACTCTTTAGATGGGCAAATAGACTCCTTTGGAAATATACACATTTATTTTGTGTTTTCTATCAACATCTTAGAGAACTTCAGAAAAAAAAAAGAAAAATGAATCAATTATCAAGCCTTTATTCTCATCTACCGAGGAAGACCATTTGCTGCTATGCTATTTAGGTTTATTAACATTCATATTGTATTTTGCAAACACAAAGAATTACAATCTCTGTGTAAGGGAAGGAGCATCTAATTCTAACTATGCATTCTCTCACAAATTAGATGTTTCAGGGTCTGAAAGGTTGATTAAGTTGAACCAGGTAACAAATGAAGTGAGTAGAGGATTTTCTTTGGGTCATAAAGAAGAAAATCTTTATCACATATAATAATATGTAAAGACATCACAAGCAAGAAATAATCAGTTTGGCCAAAATCTTGTAATCATGGCATACGATGAGAATATAATGACCTAACTGAAGCCCCAGAAAATGTAAAATATTCTTCTATTCAGTACATGTACCTTTCTCTTCTTCCACTTAAAGAAGGGTGTTTAGAAGTATGAATTTAAAGTGACAAGCCTAACAAACATCTATTGAAATAACAGTAAAGCAGTATCACAATATTAATAGAAAAAGAGTCAGTAAGAGACCAGAAATTTCAACAAATGTTTGGAAGACAGAAGGTAGCGGAAGTGAGAAGGAACTAAGGCAAAAACTAAAACTGGATTTTGCAGATGAAGAACCTGAATAGAGCTAGTCAGTTTGCTTCATAGCACCGTGAGGAAACTCGGCATCTATGGGCTCCTAATACTATGGAAGAAGGTAAGTTAAACAAGGGGACTGTGTTAAACAAGGGGACTATGACCTCTGGAGCACACCTTCTTCCTAGTCTATGCAGATAAATGTATATCCTGCCAAAATACTACCTCTTACCCCTCAAACAGGAGATGAGAAGTTAATGCTCTAAGAAAACAATGAACTAGGAAGGCTCCAGAGAGTACAGTGGATGACAGAGGTGACTCACATGACTGAAAGTAGAGGGATTAAGTTTCTTAGTGTCACATCTCACAGTGGAACCCTCCTCCACTTTCCCTGTCCTTTTCCATGAATGCGAGTAACCAGGTATAAAGTCCTCTGGGCCACAATCCTTCCACCCACCCCCTGTAAGGGACAGGAAGATTCATCTAGGAATATCTCAAAGAAAAACCCTCACTTATTGCTACCAATTTAAAAGCTGTCTCACTTTCTGACTACTCAATAGTGAAGTGCACCAGGAATAAGGCCCTGTGTATGTGCACAGAATTTTCAAATAATTTTTCCTACCTTATTCTAAAATATGACCATATAGCCATGAATCATGAGGCATTTGAAAACAGCATGCAGAATGAAAGATAGCGACTAAAAGAAACACAAGAAAATAAAATCTGAGAAAAAGGAAATGAGAGTAGGAGGACAGAAGTAAGAAGCAAACTTGGGGAAAGAAAATAACAGAAAACACCAATAATAATTTTCAAAAAGATAAAAGTACACTTGGGCCCTTAACAATGATAGAATGCATGCAAAAGGAAAGAACAAAAGCATGTTATTAGAAATGTTAAAAAAAAAAAAAGTGGGCGTGCTAGATGGCTCAGTGGTTAAGTGTCTGCCTTTGGCTCAGGTCATGATCCCAGGGTCCTGGGATAAAGCCCCAGGTCAGGCTCTCAGCTCAGCGGGGAGCCTACTTCTCCTCCCTCTGTCTGCCACTCCCCCTGTTTATACTCTCTCTCTCTCTGTCAAATACATAAATACAATCTTTAAAAAATATTTTAAAAATTAAAAAATGTGATTATTAAAATGAAATTATTAGAAAAATAAAGTTATTTCTTAAAGCAGAACAGAAAGTCAAAATGATGGTTAACTTGAGAGAAAAAGATAAGAAAACTTAAGAGATTCAATATCCAGGTGTTAGAAATTCCTGAAACAGTGAACAAAGAATGTGGGAACAAGAAAATTGGCAAAGAAATAACACAAGAAAATATTTCAGAAATGAAGGATAAAATAAAATGAGATTTACCTTCTTCTTCTTCTTCTCCCCCATCCCCCAAGAGTTTTAAGAGCTGTACACCAGCAATTGGGACAAAGACCAAATACAAATGCTTCACTGTATCAGAGAAATAATTCACATTGCATGACATTCACCCCTTCAAGGTATTCCATGGTTTTTAGTATGGTTCACAAGGTTGCATGATATGCGAACATCACCGTGATCTAATTCCAGAACATTTCCATCACATTAAAAAAAAACTCTATTCTCATTAGCAGTCATTCCTCATCCCCTCCCTGCTCTTTGCGATTTCTGTCTCTATGAATTTGCCTATTCTGGACGCTCATAAAAATAAAACCATACAAAATTTGGTTTTTATGCCTGGCTTCTTTCACTGAGCACAGTGTTTTCAAGGTTCATCCAAAATATATCATGTATCGGTACTTCACCTGTTTATATGGCCAAATAGTATTCCGTTGTAGGGGTTTCCCACATTTTGTCTGTAGATAGGTTGATGGACATTTGGGTGTTTCTACTTTTGGGCTATTATGAATAACGCTACTATGAACACTCTTACAAATGAGATTTACCTTCTTAAGCAAATATTCAGATACTAATTTTTCAATATGCCACATCCCTGCCCCCAAACTACTCAATGGCAACCTTCTGCCTCACAGTCTCATTCCAGATCTCAATTAGTAGTTTGACTTTACTTAATAAATCTGATATTTTATCCCCTAAAAGCCAAACTCTTTTTACAAATTACCTATCTCCTTTCTATTCTCAGGGGAAGGTCACTTCCATACTCTCCTTCACAACTCTCTGAAAATGAGGATACAAGTTCCGACACAAAAAAATAAAGACAAATATGGCATAAAATGAGTTGCTAAATCTGTGACTCTAGTTTTACTCCCTCTCTATCACTGTTTTTGCTTTTCTTTTCTCTGTGAACGGTGAACCTACAGGACATTGTAATATAAGAGCGTGGACTTAGCTGTCAGGCAAGCCTTAATTCAGTCCACAGGTGAGTGTACTCATCTGGAAATAAAAAATATAACAATACCTCCTCTTACAGTATTACTGTCAGAATAAAATTAAATACAAATATAAAGCAATCTTTTTTTTTCATTGTGTCTTAGATTCTAAGAAAATTGCAAATGTAGATATTTGGTTCTGTGTCCCTTTTCTACCTATCAATTGTATAATATATCAATATAATTAGAAAAGCTATGTGGTCTGGTCTGAACTGTGCTCCCCTCCAAACTCAAGCCCGAACTCCCACTGTGACAGTATTGAAAGATAGAGCATTTGGGAGATAATTAGGTTTAAACGAGGTCATGACATGGGGTCCTGATGATGGAATTAGAGCCTTGCGAGGACACGGCAAGAAGGCAGTCTTATGCAAGCCAGGAAAAGGGCTTTCATGGGGACCCAAATATGCTGACAAGTTTTGAACTTCCTGCCTCTAGAACTGTGAGAAAATAAATTTCTGTTGCTTAAGTGATCCACTGTATAGCATTTTGTTATAACATCCCAAGATGACTGACACATGAATCCCCTAGAACTATTAAGGTTCTGGTATCAAGAAATCTCTGTTCCAGTCCATTTTGTTACTGATTGGCAAGGAAAAGTTAAAATACACAAACATCCTAAACACTAAAAAGAAGACAATTTTCACTGTCCTTGGAAATCACTTGGGTACTAATTAGAATGAGAAAAGAAAAGAAAATATAAATCAGAAGAAAAGAAAAAGAATTCTTCATAGTGTGCCTCCAACTCACCTTCCAGGTTTCTTTCCCTGATCTCTTACTTTTCCTGGCCTGCGGTCTTTTTTTTTTTTTAAGATTTTATTTATTTATTTGACACAGAGAGAGATCACAAGTAGGCAGAGAGGCAGGCAGAGAGGGGGAAGCAGGCTCCCTGCTGAGCAGAGAGCCAGATGTGGGCCTCAATCCCAGGACCCTGAGATTATGACCTGAGCTGAAGGCAGAGGCTTTAACCCACTGAGCCACCCAGGCGCCCTTGCCTGAGGTTTTTACTGACCTCCTGAGCTACATTTTATGAGTTAGGACAGATTAACTTCTTACTCAGCTCTCTGCCCTAGGATGCTGACCCATGTGGACCATATTCCCTGGAACACTGGCTTCTCTTTGGGTTTGGCCCATGTGCAGCCCCAGTAAGTGGTCAGAGAGAAGGAGAAGAGTGAGAGATGAGATTATTTGTTTCTTTATTTCCTTGGTTCCTCCCCTGCAAGGCTGCCATAAATTAACGATGTCTCTCACCAAAGCTCAGTGATTCCTTCAAGATGACCAACTCTTCCTCTTTCTGAGTTCTAGTAATTGATCCCTATTCCCTGGAGCCTAGGCAAGGGAACAATTTGGGTGCTACAAGGTCCCCTCACCCCACCCTCCTTTGAACTCTTGAATGGATCCTGGGCATGCTCAACTTTGAAAACAGCTTTTTGGAAAAACAAATAACCAACAAACAAAAAACATTGTTCAAACTTCCCTATTTCATTGTGTGTGTGTACGTGTGTGTGTGCGTGCGTGCATGTGCCTGTGTGCCATTTGCTTCCTGTTGGGACACCAATAAACACACACATTTTTATTCATACAGTCCTCTCAGGTTAAAATATTCTTCCTCCCTCCAACTCTCTGGTCACCTTCTAAACATGTTACCAAGTGTGCTTGAATGTTGCTGCCCTCTGTTATTTCCCCTGTTACCATGACAGAATAAATAAACTGTCCACTATTATTTTGCTCTAATAGCACTTTATTTTAAAAGCACACAGAGTCCACACATATATTACAATTTAGTACAAACATCACAGATCAAAGATAGCACCAGACATACAGCACTCAATAATTATATTAAATTTCTATGAAACAACTTGAGTTTATTCTTTAATATAACAATGTTATTAAAGATGTATATTTTAAAATAGTGAACAACAACAAAAATACCTTTAGATACATTAGTTTGGCTAAGTATCCAGTAAGAAAAAAGTATTAAAGACTTGAATATGTTATGTCTCATTTTCCTTCAGGAATGTAGTCTTCTTTCTTTATATCTCTATAGTCTTGAGTGTTTAATTCACCTTACTATAATATTTTTTTTTTAAGTCCTATTTGGTAAACTCACATAGAAAGAAGATATTTATGTGAACACATAAGCAGTGAGGTTACTTTCTTCCACAGATTACTCAATTAAAAAATGTTTTACTGAGAAAACAAAGCTATTATCTCAATGGTAGGTAACATTTCTTTTTTTGTTAGTAGTTACCAGATAATTCATAAAAGAAACATCCTCAAGTGAGTTATAAAGGTCAATCCCTTGTGAACTGAAATAAATTTTCAAGTTCAATTTAAAACAAGATTTTTAATTACTGAGATAGACTATCTAGGGAAAACTTCAAATTGAAAGGCCAAAAATCTCAAGTTAGTTGATTTTTTAATAGAGAATTTAACCCCTCCCTGAAAGAAAATCTGATATATCATTTCCCATAAATGAAAACCTAATTATATCACCATATTAACAGCATCTAAATGTTTCCTCCACCTTTGAAATATCTAAACACTATAAGTTATATTGTGGGCCTAAATTTCTAGTTGATTATCCTCACAGAAATTTTTAGAGAATAATAATGAAGAATGATTACACAACAGTTTACTTGATACTTACTAAACACTTATTTTATGTTAGACATAGATTTTTAAAGCCAAGTGAAAGGTAAAAGCTACTTTTTTTTTAAAATCATGGGATCATTTCATGTCATCTAAGTCAAATAAATTTTTAAAAGAAAGCATAGTACAGTACATAGCACAGTGTACAGAGTATCTTAATCTGTTTGGGTTGCTATAGCAAAATACTACGGACTGGGTGGTTTACACCCAACAGAAATCGAATCCTTGTAGTTCTGGAAATTGGAAGCTTGAGATCAGGGTACCAACCTGGTTAGGGAAGGTTGCTCTTCACAGACTTCTTGTATCTTTATGTGATGAAAGGACTGGGGATCTCTCTGGAGCCCCTTTTATAAAGGCACTAATTCTATCCAGGGGGCTACACCCTCATGACTTAAGCACCTCCAAACCCCTCCCCACTAGCACCATCACATCAAGCATTAGGATTTCAACACACGTTTTTTGGGAGGATACAAATATTCAGGCTATAGCAGAAAGTATAAAGGATTTGGAGTTGGATGCAAGAGGCAAATGTTTACCATTATTCCCTGTATATATCAATAATCATTCATTCCTGGTAATCAATTACTTTTCCCCTTCATAAAACAACTGGTGAAAATTAATTCAGTCCCATTTAACACAAGAAGTTGGTAAGATGTCACAGCTCATAAATTTTTCTAATTTAAGATGGCAAACAAATTTTAAAAAGTAAAAAAAATAAAAATACAAATTAGGAAGTTCCGTTCTTAAAAACAAAAAACAAAACAGAACAAATGGCCATAAGACCTAAAGTGACATTGAACACAGTATGAGGGAGCACCTAGGTGGCTCAGTCATTAAGCATGTGGCTTCATCTCGGGCCATGATCCCAGCGTCCAGGGATCGAGCCCCACATCAAGTTCTTTGCTCAGGGGAGCCTCCTTCTCCCTCTCCTACTCTCCCTGCTTGTCTTCTCTCCCTCTCTCATCCTAAAAAAATAGAATGAAAGAATGAAAGAATTATAGGATGAAAGGAAAGAAAGGGAAGGGAAGGGAAGGGAAAGGGAAGGAAGCAGTAGGAGTAGCTCCCTTGCCTCACAGGTCCCTAAAATCAGGCCGTATAAACTACAGAAGAATCAAACTCGTTGGCTTATTCTTTCAACGACTGGGTCCAAAAATGGCTTTAATATATAAGAAATATTTCTTGAGTGCCTACTCTGTGCCAAGCACTGCTCTAAGAATTGAGAATAGACAGTATCGGGAAACAAAACAGCATAGGCCCCTGCTCTCGTGGAGTTTATACTGACTTGGAAAGGGATTATTTATAGTAAACATAAATCCTTCTTATTGTATTCTGTAGCTACTTTTTCACCTTTTCACTACAGGTTAAGAAAAAACTTGGTTGCCATCCCATGTCAAAATGTCTCTTTATTCCAACCAATACAATATGCTCTTCTGCTAATAATAATATGTGTGACAGTATTTCAATCATTCTATGATGTATGTAAAATTTCATTATTTGTAAAAACAAAACAGGAAACCTCCGAAACAACACAATACAAATACAACACATTTTGATTTTAAGTAACTGAGTTAATAATATTAAAAAATAAATACCAATGAAAATAATAATTCAGTCACAGGATTTTTCATGATAAATGCTTTGAAGCAATCATTACGTTCAAGAAGGGAAAGAAACAAGGGGACATGGAAATATATAATTTTATGAGCACTAGATAAAATCAAGGAAACATTAAAGGATTTAGATAACCTTTTATATAATTTATACCTGAAATCTGTAAACCAGGCTTTCAGACCCATCCTTCAAGTCTCCCTTGAGGAAACAAGAGAGGCTAGCTATATGTGCTCTGTAAACTCTGAACACAGAAACATATGGTTACCCAAAGCAGAGGGCAGGTGAAGCACACTCAGCCTGCCTCTGACATGCAGGCTCCTCGGTAATCCAAGTAGGCTTAATTTAACATTAAGACTCTTGTCTTAATATTAAAGACCAGAAAGAAGAATTACCAGGAAAATCATGTCCCTAAAATGCATGGTTCTTCAACACACAATTATCCATTCATGTAACTCATCTCAAAATCAATTTTTTTAAAGATTCTATTTATTTGAGAGAGAAGAAGAGAGAAAGAATACGCAGAGGAAGTGCAGAGCAGTAGAGGGAGGAAAAGCAGGGTCGCCACTGAGCAGAGAGCCAGACATGGGGCTCAATCCCAGGGTCCTGAGATCAGGACCTGAGCTGAAGGCAGACACTTAACTGACTGAGCCACCCAGGTGCCTCCACAAAATCAATTTTATCAAGACTCTCTTTATGGGTAAAAATTTTCTCCCCATTTGCTTATTTGAAGACAGATTTCATTTTTCTATTAAACTTTCTGTTTTTCAAGTTGGACTTCTGCAATTACTCAATCCCTCCTTAAATATAAGTTTCCAAAGTAGATAATAATACAATTGGTAAGTTTAGTACCTTACCAAACAGTCCCAATATATCACCATTTATTGATGATATCTCTTAAATTTTTCTCTATTTAAACATTTAAACTATTTCTCCCATATACCATTCATCAGTTACTCCAATATTTAAAAATCAAACTTTGTAAACAAAACAGAAGGAAAGTAAGTTCATATCAAAACAGGAGGATAGAAAGTACCTTTAGTTTGGATCCATGAGGTATAAGTAGAGATTTACTCCTCTTTGGTGGGATATAAAGCTCCCACTTTCCATAATCCAGTTTTTTATATGGGTACGAAAATGGATTCCAATCATCTACAAAAAAAATAAAGATCAGTTAACAGTAGCATGGTATAACTAATACTTGATGAATTTCAAACAAAGCATAGTATGCTGTCTTCTTATACAGAATCAAATTGCCTAAAAAAATGTTAAGTTTTCTGGGGTGTTAAGTAAAATATTCTACTAGCCATTTAAAAAAACTGATTATTTTACATTTACTTTTAAGAAATGTATTTAAAAGTTTGCCTTTTGCATCTTAAAATTAAAAATTATATTTCCATTGTCCTTCCAATTCTAATATGCCCATCAATAAATAGATTGTAAAAGAAAATAATGGGTCCTTTTGCAGGAAGCACCACCACTAACGGGAATTAATATGAAAAAACAGAAATGCATTCTTAGTTATTAGACAAAATACATCTCATGGCAGAAAAATGATGAAAAATAATTAAAATCATATTACATTTATCTAAATCTACAAGTGTATGATAGAACGAGTTAAAAACCTAAAGAAATGCCACAAGCAAGAAAGGCAGAAGGTTGTAAACTACAGAAGGCAAAGGAAAGGTAGATCACAAATCTTGGAAGAAAGCCAAAATGAAGAACAACAGACCCATGTACAAATGAAAACAAAATCTGTAAGTAAAGGACATGCTGTTTAGTGAGCAGTGCTATGACAGCTGGCTATCCTTATGGGAGGAAGGAAGGAAGGAAGGAAGGAAGGAAGGAAGGAAGGAAGGAAGGAAGGAAGGGGAAAGAGGCAGAGAGAGAGGGAGGGAGGGAGGGAGGGAGTGAGGAAGAAAGGAAGGAAGGAAGGAAGGAAGGAAGGAAGGAAGGAAGGAAGGAAGGAAGGAAGGAAGGAA